>JAWNNJ010001150.1:0-36618 GCA_035045125.1 Hypselothyrea guttata | reverse complement strand
AGATATGCATATAGTATACAAAAATTACGTTTATTTAAATTTTTTCAGCCACACCCTCCTTCAAACTATTTACGAATGAACAATAATATTTTAGCAGTTTAGCATAATTTCTATAATTCTACCGTCATTAAATTGCATATCTCAAATACTTATACATAATTAAAATAAAATAAAAACGTCCCAAAAATGTAATATAATTTTTTTAACTTTTGGTGCCACGTCTTCTGCATTCAAACCATGTGCAAATTAATAAAAACGCTATAACTCCCATAGTTTATGACACAAAAGTCAATAATTTTGTAATATTCTTAGCTTAAAATCATATAAATATATGTTGAAAATTACACCAAAATCGATTGATGAACATAAAAGTTATTAAATAAACAATTTTGTAAGATAACAGTTTAAAGTTATTTCGATAAATGCCACTAATCGAAAGATATTTGATCGAATTTTGCTAAACAAAAATCCACAAAATCCATTATTTTAGCCCATAGTGCACTGCCGCTTATCGCAACATCAGCCAAGCATAAAGCTCAATAGAAGCTCTCACACACAGACACACACACACACAGAGCGCACCAGCAACCACCGCCCCTTCAGCTGCCCACCTCCCTCCCCCCTTCCCACTCTCTCTTCCATTCTCCTCACACACTTTGCTGAAAGTTGAAAGTGGAAAATTGTGCGTGGCAGCCAAAAGTTTGAGCTGAGCCGAGCTGAGCTGACTGACGGCCGCCTAACCTAACGAATCCCACTGACAGACAGTCAACCAGCCCCCCCTGCCCCCCCCCCTTCGCCCACTCCCACCCCCCTCCCACTTTACCCCCTTCAGCCTATGGCTCCATGGTACCTTTGCCATGCAAAACCCATTTACTCCTTGGGCTTCACTCGAAATTAAATGAATACAGCTCGGCAAGAGCTGTGCAACGCTTACTGCGCTGCTCTCTGCTGATGTTGTTTAGGCTACACTTAGAGAAAAATAAAGCAAGAAACTAGCACTTAATTCAAATAAAATTTAAGGCGCAAAATCTCAACTAAGAGATGAAATAAATTAAAATTTAAGATGGGCATAAAATGAAATTAGTTTTTGTTAATCTGAAGATACAAATTAAAATCAATTGAAATTGAAATCTATTTCGAAAGGGGTAGAAACCAAAATTAGACTTATATTTAATTTTAAATTTTATTAATGTTCAGTAAAATTTTTCAATGAAAAACCTTTTGAACATAAATAAATTTATGAATTGTAATATTTTTTAACAGTATTTTTTTTAATTTGAATTTTGTAACAAAACTGTTTAGAACAAATTTTATTTGAATGAAGAATTTCCGGTGTTGAAACTTCTAAAAGCCAGAAAAATTGATCCAAAAACAAAATTATTACTTAAATTATTTAATTGTTTATATATTTCCATGAAGTTTTAAATTATGATTAGTACTTAATTTGATCATTCCTTGCCTTAATCATTCTGAAACGAAACGATGTTTATGAACCTATTATGATAAAACTTTTAATTTGTAGATCAAATTATTCTTTGTTTCTCTAAGTGTAACTAAATATTTAAAGTACATTTTTTATAAGTATTTATTAATTAAAAAATTAAATTATGTTTTCTATGGTTTCATGGAAATATTATTTAAAGTATATAAAAATATTCTTAATCTATTGTTAAGATTTTTCTCTGAGTGTGGTGGTGTGGGTGTTGCAGAGGGGTGTGGCTGGGGCATGCTGTGGTGCGGCTTGTGGCATGTGCAGCCTTTAAGATGCTTCGTCGACTGCCATGGCGTCCCTGGAGCCGATAACCAAAATGTAGCACAGCTGGCAGTCATTTCTGGAGCTCTTCTTGGTTTGCATTTAAAGTTATTTGGCTCTGGGCTTGGATGTTGAGGGTTTTTCTAATTCTCCTTCTTCTACTTCTTCTGCTTCTTCCTCTTGTTCTTCTTTTGTTGTTGCTGTTGGCACATGCTTAGCCCGACTTGGAGCTCTTTGTTGCTTGGCTAAGGTCTTTTGCTTGTTTTCCTCATCCTTCTTCCCTCCTCGACCATTTTATCAGCAGCCGGATTAGGTGACCATGACAATTGGTCAATGGTCAATGGACGTCTGTTTGTTTTCATCTTTAAAATGTATCCCAGACCAGAGCGAATGGACCTGAATTTAAAGCAACCTGCAAATGCTGCAAGGATAACGGAAAAAGAGCAGCCATAGCAAAGGGGATTAGCGGACCTTTTGTTGATTACATTATTATGGCCAAATTAAAGCATACCTTTTATTTAATTATGTACTGCTAAATGTTGTGCTTACCACTGAGGCATAAATTGTATAAAAAGCAGGCAGCTTGCCTTCTTCTTCTCCGAATATTTGATACCCTACACTATAGTTTTTCATGATTCAACGAACTTTAATTGTGCATCACTTTTGTCAAAACTCAACCGATTTGGTTTTTTATCCATCATTTGAATGTAAAAGTAAAATACAATTAAAAGCTCAACAAAAAATTTAATGTATAATAAATTTATAATAAATAAAAAAAACAATTTTCTATTTTTACAAAAAAAAAAGCAATACTTATTCTTCTTACTCTTTTATGTGTGTCAGATTTAGCGGCAGCTCAATACCGCTCACATCAAACTCTTTCCATTGTCATACTCCAGATCCACAAACTAATGGCTTTGAAATTATAATAAACAAATATTTATTATAATAATCACACTCGCCACTCCACTTAAGCGCCCTTGACACGTCCTACACCCTTGACCACAGACACTACACTGTGATCAGCAGCACTGCAGCAGCTGTATTTATATCGACCGCTCTCTATGCGTAAGCTCTGAGGCAGCGCTTAGCCGCTCTGCTTGCTGGCTCTCCAAGCATACCTCCTGCATTACAAGTAATGCAGCGGGTAGCCGGCTCGCCTATAAAGAACATATCGACCGCTCTCTATGCATAAGCTCCGAGGCAGCGCTTAGCCGCTCTGCCTGCTGGCTCTCCAAGCATACCTCCTGCATTACAAGTAATGCAGCGGGTAGCCGGCTCGCCTATAACAAACATATCGACCGCTCTCTATGCGTAAGCTCTGAGGCAGCGCTTAGTCGCTCTGCTTGCTGGCTCTCCAAGCATACCTCCTGCATTACAAGTAATGCAGCGGGTAGCCGGCTCGCCTATGAAGAACATATCGACCGCTCTCTATGCGTAAGCTCTGAGGCAGCGCTAAGTCGCTCTGCTAGGTGGCTCTCCAAGCATACCTCCTGCATTACAAGTAATGCAGCGGGTAGCCGGCTTATAGGCAGTGCTTAGCCGCTCTCCTTGGTGGCTCTCCAAGCTGGTAGGCGGCTCGGCTAGTTAAATCTGGGAATTAATACCAATAAAAATTGATTTTTGTTACTATCAACCTCTCTACTGATATATTTAAAACAGTTTGTCCCGAACGACTGACGGACTGGCTTATTTAATATATTTTTTGATCCACACCTCCCGCTCACTTTAAACTTTGTTGACATTTTTCAATTTGCGGCAACTTGAAAGTTTCTCTTAGGTTTTTTTTTTTTTCAAAAAACAAAACTCAAAAGCAGCTAGAGGAAAAGTAAGCAGCAAAGCGTCAATGAAACCTGCCCTAAATTCGCACAAGCGGCTTAAAACAACAACAATGGCTAAAGGAAATGCTATATAGCATAGCAGTATATACGCAGAGGTGGAAAATAAAAACAGGACACAAAGTGTGGCAAATAAGACAGAACAGAGCACAGCGGGCGAGCGCTCGGTCTATCTTCAAAAAATAAAATAAAACTCAAAAGGTGCAGGAAAATGGCAAAGGAAAATGGCACAGGAAGTCGCAGGACGTGCAGGAAAAGCAGGGAAACGTTGACGCTGCGTTTTCCATGCCGCTTGCTTTGCTGCCATTTTCCTTTTTTCCTTTTTCTTATTTCTTTTTGTTCTTATTTCTTTTTGGTTTTTTTTCGTTTCGTGCTCGTTTGTTGCGTTTGTCGCAGCCGCGTAGGCGCAGCACGCATAAATCTAATGCCAAATTACATTATTTTGTCATTTTGGGGGGAGGCCCAAAGACCCAGGCCCCAAGCCCTCAAGCTTCGGCAGCCCCAAATGCTGTTGTTGCTGCTGCAATGTCCTGGCCGCAGGGCATAAAACACTGTCAAAAATAAACTTGCCAGCAACAACAAGAAGAAAAACAAAACACAAGCAAAAAAAAAAGAAATGCAGAAAGCTCTTGGGGTAAAAGTTTTGTTTGGCCTACGCGCGCTGCTTTTCCTTCGCTTTTCCCTCTCTCTCTTCTCCCTCTTCTCACTCTGCTTCTTTCTTGCTCCCTCCACTCTCTGTGAAAAGTACATTATATGCATTAGCTGTTTTTGGGCTGTGGGTCTGGGGTTGTTTGCCAAGTGAAAGCCGAAAGTGAAAGTAAATGCAAGCGCGCTAAAAACGAAGCTTCTGCGTCGCTGTCGCTGTCGCAGTCGCTGCCGCTGCCGCAGTCGCTGTCGACGCAGCTGCTGACGTCGTGCGTTTACCAAAATATATCCTTCGGCACGTTGCTTGGCCAAGGACATTGCGGCCATTAAAAACTGAAGCTTTGCGTTTTCTTGAGACTGCAGCTCGCGCTGCACGCCTCTCTCTCTCTCTCACTCTCTCTCACGCAGTCTCATTCTCACGCTCTTGCTCTTTTTTCTCTCTTTCCTTGTTAAGCTCTCTCCCGAACTCGCTCTCTGCGCCTGCTCTCTCTCTGCCACTTTCACTTTCTTTACCTTGTCCTTTGCCTTCACAGCTTTTCACTTTCGCTTTTCAAAAACCCTGAAAAGTTCGTCGACGCACACGCTCTCTCTTGCTCTCTCACTCTCTTGCTCTCTCGCTCTTTCTGTAGGGCTATCTCGCTCTGGCTTGGGCGCTCTGTCGCACGCATTGCGACTTCCTGTCTGTGTGTGTGGGCTTCCGGTTTTGTTTTTACAACTGATAAGGCGTCAGTCAGGCGACGTTGGGGCGTCTGCTCTCCCCACCAACACACGCACACTCTCGCCTCTCTCTCTTCCCCTTTTCCCTCTCTCTAGTTCTCTCTCTCTCTCTTGCTCTCTTTTGCTTTGCACTTGTTTGTGTTTTGGGAAGACGACCAGCAGGCGCCCTTTTTGGCGCTGTTTGCTGTTGTTGCTGCACTGCAAGGATCAAGGACGTTCAAGCAAACCGTAATGGGCAACTGCTCGGCTTGCCACACGCCCCCACCCCACGCCCCGCTGCCCCCGCCCCCGCTGCCGCTGCCACGCCTTGAGAGCGGCAAAAAATGCAGGGCGTTCATTTCATTTACTTGTTTTTCTTTTGGGGCGTCTCTTGGCTACGTTTCGGTGGGGGCTGCTTGACTTTGACATGGGTTTACGGTGTGTTGCACGAAGGGGGGGCATGCCACTGAATGGCTTCCTTTTTCGGCTGCAGCTGCCTCACACACACACGCACGCATAGTATATACACCATAGCAGCTGTGCGTGTGCGCCTATATACAAAGACGAGGCAGCTTGGGGTTGGAGTGGAGCCTCTGCTGCTGTCCCGGCCTGCAGTCCTTTATGGAGCCGAAAACCACTTTGGGCTTCAGCCACAGAAGCCGAGCCGACCGCTCGCTGCGTTTGTAATTTTGGCGCTTTTTGTGCGTGTGCAGCGGGCATGGAGAGAGGGAAAAAGGAAGCAGTACACGCAGAGAAAAATGCTTCAATTGGAATAAAATAAATTTAGGAATTTGCAAGCTACAAACTGGCTCACAAATTGCATTATAACTTTTTGTAGACTAATTACTGGGTAAAAATTTGTTTTAAGCAAATTTAGATATAATTATTACCTACACAAAACATCAATTAGATTTTATATCGCGCAATTACTTTGGCTGTTAGAGCAGTAATACTGCAGACATTTTTTTGTTGCATATCCCAAGGGGCAAAACAATTTTAACTGCTGTGGGCGAAATCTAGGCGTGTTGCCATTTGTTTTAAACTTATTTAAAATGCTTTTTCAATAATAAAATAATTTAAAATAATCAAAAAAATAAATGAATAAATAAAATGGATAATAAATTCAAAATGAATACTACTAAATTAATAAACAAAAGCATATTGTATTTAAAGATTCCTTTTTATTTTAATTTAATTTTAAATTAATAATACTAATTAAATAAACAAAATAAAATTGTATTTTAAGATTTCTTTTATTTTAAATAAATTGTAATCTTATCATAATCAACAATCTTGAATTTTTTATCTTAATCTCCTCAGCTTTACAACTTTCGTTCTTAGCGAAAATTATCTATTATTATTTTTTTTTTTAGTTACAAAATGATTCTATTCATAATTTTGTTTTTATTTTATTTTATTTTTTTAATATATAATTGTTTATTTTAAAGTACACTATTACTACGTAGTAATTTCTACATTAGTGATATATTTTAATTATATTATAATAATATTAGCGATATCTAGTTCGAACTCTTGATTGTTTTCTCGCTGTGTAGGCGTGTATAAGCTGGTGTGGGTACAGTTAGGAGCGGCATTGTGACTGACGTTGATTATGGCCCTTGTTGTTGTGCTGCGTGTCGTATATAGCACACTCAGTATATACACATACATACAGACACACACACACACACACATACACATACATAGAGTACTAACAGCTTAGCCCTTATTGTTGCTGTTTGTTGCTCAGCCTAAATTGCGTAGTTTTCTTTTGCAGTGCAGAGCAGCAAAAATTTCATTGCCTACTTTTTGGCTTGCCTTGGCTATGTGGGTCGCAGCGGGTTCTCCGCCATGTGCGGTGCATAGCAATGAGCCTTGCTTAGACTACACCTAGTTCTTACATAACTCCCCCTGCCCCCTCCACCTAAGCTGCCCCTGCCCCAGCTTTTACACTATCACTCCCTTTTATGTTAGTTTAAAGTTAAGTAAAGGGGACGCCCTCTAACTGCCAGCAGAAGTTGCTTTTTGCCATTTTGTGAGGCTTGAGGTTTTTGTGTCATTCCCAGTCTTTTTTGCCCGGCTCTCGCCTTTGTCGGTTTTCTAATAAAGTGCGTGCCAAATGTCGTATGCGGTCTTCCTAAGGCGGTTCTTTGCATCTCGTTTCCTTCTCAGCTTAATTGCCAACTTAAAGTTACATTTGGATTTATGACTTTAAATACCAGTGAAAAAGGCAGACACTAACCGAATTTCATTCGCCCACAATGAGCTATTTAAATAAATAGCTGGAGTAAGGTTTTAAGGGGGAATTGTTAAGAGCATAAAAATTTAAACTATTGCTAATTTTTAGACATTATATAAATACTTTATTTAAGTAATAATAATAAACAAATTTGGAGCTTTGTTAATATATATCAAAATAAATATTGAAGCATGGAAATTATAATAATATAAATGGTTTAATTGCTTTGTTCTAGTATTTTCAGTTATTTGTTAATATTTATTTATACTTTGTTCCATTATCCTGTTATTTATCTGCCCAATCATCCTTTTATTTAAAATTAAGGATTTACATTTATGTACATATAGAAATAGGTAGCGAAAATAATAAATATTCGGTGCTTTGTAAATAAATTTCAAAATGAATATCGAAGTATGGAAATTATAATAATGTAGTTTTTAAAATAATTTTGTTCTAATATTTGCAACAAATTTGTTGATTATTTATTTATTTTTTAATCCTGTATTTATGTATTAGATTTATTCTGTTGTTTATCCGCCCTCTAATCCTTATATCCAGAATTGAATAAATGCATTTCTATAAATTTTAGTGATATTTGATATAAGTTATTATAAATAAATAACATTTATTTATTACTTTATGAATTTTAATAAATAATAGTTAGACTTATTTTTTATTTATAAAAGATATACAATCAGTTTTTAAATTCATAATTGCTATATAAAATATAACTATAATCTAATCTATTTGTTTTTATTTTATCAACTCATGGCAATTATAAAGCATCAAAAAAACCATTAGTATTATTCTTGCTCTCTTACGCTTTCTCTATTTATTGTTTCCACTTGCGCTCTATATATTTCTCTGAGCTATCTGTCTCTATTTGTCTCTCTCTCTCTCTCGGTTTGCAAAGTCATTCAAAAATTACCCACTGACAGCACCTGCCCATCAAAATCCAACTTCCCTGCAGTCCTCAGCCCTTCACCCTACGCCCTTACACCCCTTACTCGACTCCTTTGGCTGTTGAAGACTTTTAACTACATTTGTACAATCTCGAAAATGTCAATCAAAACAAAATGTCACCCCGCTCGGCGCCCATTTTGTGCCCTTCTATTTTCGTTTTTGTTTTTGCCGTATATGTTACGGCAACGGCAGCGGCAACAATTAAAAAACTTTCCGGATTAAAATGTATTTGTAATTATGTATTAGCTTAAAATAAAAACAAAAAGAATTTCCAAATTACAAAAACAAAAGTAAAAATAAACAAAAAACAAAAGCAGCTATTCTGAAATGGTGTGCCGTTGCACTATGGGCCAGAATACTTGATTTGTTGGCAATAATTTATTTTTTCGATAAAATTACTTTCTTTTGGCATTGATACAGCAGAATAATTGTATGTAATGAATGGAAATATTAAAATACCCTGGTGTAAAAGTTAGAATAAATAATAGCCATGAAAAATTATATAATTATAATAATTATTCTAATTAAAATATAAAAAAACTATAAAATATTGTTATTTTTAAATCCTTAACAAAGGCGTTACCACGCCCATTTTCACACAAAAAAGTTTGTAACCCTTTTTTTTACCAATTTTGAATAGGCATAGAAACTAAATTAAAAAATTGTGCTTCCTTTAATTAATGCCACAAAATCTGTTAATTTTTCCCATAGTACTTTGAGCTGATGTCGCAGTTGAACTGCTGCTGCTGCTGTTGTTGTAATTGCTGTTGTGCTGATAACACACACACACACACACACAGCTATATAAAAGCTTTTCTGGGGGGGCACATAAAGCGTGGCACGACAGGAAACACGCGCAGCAGCGACGCCGACTGCTCTGCCAGCGTTGAATACACCAAAAATTTGTTGCATTGACAGACGCAACCTACGCACAATACACACACACATATACGCACACGCACACCAATACACACACACACACACACTCTCTCATAGATGGAGAGGGAGAGTAATTATGTTGCCCGGCATGCTTCGGTTCTTGCCTCAAACCCTCGCCCCCCCTTATGCTCTTTGGTATTTTTAGTTGTGCCTCTGCTCAGCCTCTGTTTTCATTGCAAGCCAGCTGCCCCTTCCCCTCTTCACACACACACACACACACATACTAGTTGTTTTTGTATCTGTGTGTAGACGCTGACTGCGCAGCTCATTGAAATTTGAGGATTTTTGTCTCAGTGCCCTAATTAATTTTACGTACCATGAAAATCATTGTTTGTTGCTTTGCTTTTGCTCTATTTTGTGCTTGTTATTATTGCTGTTGTTGTTGTTGTGCCTATGTGTATGTATGTGCGTGTGTGTGTGTGTGTATATAAGTGTGTGTGGGCTTGCGAATCGCATTGCAAAGACCTGTTTGAGCTACGGCAGCTCGCAGCAGCTCTAGGGAAAATATGCCTTGCAACACTACTTACAATTATACACTGCTAAAAAATAAGTTTATTAACAAATATATGATATAAATAATTTACAAACATTTAACAAATTATTTAAATATATAAAAAAACATTAAAAACTAAATAAAATTGAATATATACTCTTGAAACTGTTCTGCTTGATATATTATTTATAATATTGCATTACTGAAATGTTGAAATTTAAATTAAATTTCAATTTAAAAAAATCAATTCATAATTGAATATTTAAAAATAAAACTAAGTCAAGCAACTTATTTAAAATAAATATGTTTTGTTTATTTATTTATTTTATTGTAGTAATTAATATGTTTTAAAAATGTTAATAGTTCTTATTAAATAATTATCAACAAAATGTAAAAATTGTTTTTATATTAATTATCATGCGTTCTGGTTAAGGCATTTGCCTCATAACCCACAGGTTCACGGTTCGAACCCGACCAACGACTTACTCACATATACAGACAAATTTGACAATTTTCGTTTCTAAGGTCACTGATGAGAATGTTCTTGGCGGCATTCGAAATAGTACTATCTGACCACTTCCATAATTTTTCCATTAAAAATCTCCCATTGCTCGACGTCGAGCCCGAATTTCCCACATACAGTTATCAAATTATACGTCACTTTACAATTGTAAAAATTAAAAAAAAACCTAAAAAAAAAAAAGTAAATTAATATAATTTCAAAGTGTATTAATTGTTTCGTTGAATTATTTTTAAATAAATTGCTATAATTTCATTTACCTTAAACTTGAATTACATTCTAGCTTTAATGTACACATTTGTATTTGGGTTTATTATATTTGGCGACTGCATTTAGATGACATTTAATAAATAAATTTAATAATTTTATTTAAAAAAAAATTATTTAATTCAATGGAGAATCCGTACAGCTTTGTTCAAGTTTATATTTTTTTATATAATCATTTTTTTGAATTTTTTTTCAACAAGTTTTTAATGCAGTTTTAGAAAAGCAACAAAAAATTTAAAACAGAAACTCAAGTTGAGCTCTAGTTTGAGTGATATTCTTGCCTTACAAATTATTTTATTGCTGTCACAATTAATATTACATATTTATATTTCTGTTATAGATTAATACTCAAATTTTATTCAAAATTATTTGACACAAACTGCAGCCAGTTTTGTGGCAGTGCATCGACTGTGGCAATCTGCGCAAATAGAGCGCACTTAAACTGCGCCATATTTCTCAGACATTGTTGGCCTAAACGCTGCCTACCTCGTGTTTGCTGTTGTTGCCGCTGCTCTTGGTCGTTTTGGAAATTTGAGAAAATTAGGTTTCATTTTAGCTGTTGGCTGTTGGCAAGCCGGCAATAGAACGCAACGCAACGCAACGCAATGTCCTGGCACGTCTTGTGACGGCCCTAACCAGCTTCTTGGTGCTTGCTACTTGTTTTTGTTTTTGGTCTCTGTTCCTATGTAGTATGTATTCTGATTCGCTTTTGTTGGAGTTTTGTGTCGTGGTTGGTTGGTAATTAAATGCTGCGTCGCTGCTGGACCACAGCGAGAGGCACAACAAGAGAAGGCGCATGGAGTCGATGGGCAGAAGAGGCCTGGCACCTAATCAGCAATCCCGTCGTCGTTGCCTCGAATCTGAGCCAGAGAAAAATGAAAGAAAAAACGACGCTTTTACCCCATTCCGGAGGGTGGAAATTATGCAAATGCCAGGCGTTGAAAGGCGGCAGGCGAACAGGGTTGAGGGGGGCGGGGCATTTTCTTGCCTGGCAAATTGTTTTTCATTGCTGCATTTAAAATATGCTCCAGTTGCCATTTGCCATGGCTACAAATGGCGCTGGCAGTTTAATTAAAATTTCACTTTCGATGTGCCTTCACAACTTTCTCGCTGTAACCCTAAAGGGAAAGTAGCTGCATTACGTTTATACATTCAGATAATGGAGATAAATATACAAAAAGCCCAGCTATAACTGTTTAAATAGTTCAAGTTTTAGTTGTTAAATCTGATACGTTTTTATCTTGCTGTTTGCTTTGATTTTGCCTTGCTCACAGCTGACTTTTTCCGCATCTCCGTGGCAACTAAAATCTTTTACAATTGTAAAAACCGGCATCCATTAGGGCCACGGGCTGAAGTTGTTGTGCGGCTAATTAAGTGCCCGTTGGGTCTTAATAAATAACAATTTCTTATCATATTTTCTAAGCACAATATTTAATATGTTAATGTGCAGTTCTCAAGTAAAATTCTCAGAATTTCGCCTTTTGACAAATGCACAAGCATACATTTTTATTAGATGTATGGCAAGATATAGGGTCGTGCTGAAAGCAAACTATTTTGTTGATCGAAAGCTTTAAATATACATTTTTTAATTATATAATGTGCAGGATAGCGCGTAGCGCGAGCTGTGGTTAAGTATTGGGTAAACATAAACAATCTGGCCCAAGATTGTTTCTAATATAGCAAATAGTTACAATTGAAAAGTTAAACAAGCCATAAAATATAAATTTAAATTATTAAAAATTATTTTAAATTTAAATTTAATATAAATTATAATATTTTAATAATTTGTATATTTAGTTTAAAAGTTTAAAATATGAAAATACTATTAATATTTATCAAAAATTTAATATAAATCCTTAAACTTTATCTTTGCACTCTCATATCACACACAATCTAACCGCATCGTTTGACTGCAATGCCGCATGATTTATTGGCTGAAATTTGTTGCTTGTTGTCGTTGTGACCATTAAATTAATTGCAATTTATCGATTTTTAAATTGCAATCACAACTCCAGCGGCCATAAAAAAATATTGCGCACCGCAACGCCTGAATACCCAAATGCCGCAGCATGACTTCCAGTGTTGAGAGGGGGGAGGCAAGCAGCACAGGGCGGTGTCCCTGCGGTGTGTCTGTGTGTGTGTGTGTGTGTGTGTGTGTGTGTGTACAGGGTAGCAGGCAATATTTATATATAGTCAAAAGTCGTGGGTCGAACCCTGCCTGCGGCTGCATGCAACTGCCGCGGAATTCGCGTATACAAAATAAATTTAAGCAACGCAGACTGCGCGTCTCCCACACGGCATACAGTGCGTATACGTAACGCGCAGATTGTAGTAGAGGGAAATAGATGGTAACTCTTTCAGTAACCGAATGAGTTGGCTGACATTATTAGATAGGGCTTGTATGCGCAGTATTAAAGTGTTTTTGTGGTAAAATATATATATGTTTTATTAAATAGTACATATTATTTGTTGAATTAATATAAGTTCCTGAAAGTATGCTACAAAATTATAATTTAAGCCTTTTCGTTCTGCAGATCAGTTGGATGAATATAAATAAGTATAAATATGTAAGTAATAACTTAAAAAAAACTCAAAAATTTGAAAGTCAAACAACTTAAATTTATTGAATTATTATAACTATTAGCCAAGTGCTGTTTAACACAAATCAGCTTAAATTTAAAGCTTTATTTTAGATTAAATTTTTGGTTCAAAAACTAATCAAATTAATGTTCATATAAATTTATTTAAAAATTTGATAGAATATTGATTTTAAAGTCTTACATTTATTCGGCTTTAAATAATTAAATAAAATATTTGAAAAATTAAGTGGTATCTGTAAGTCATGCAAGCCAGTCGCTAGCTATATTTTGTAGCATTTTGCTTTTATTTGTGACAGCGGCAATAATGAAAAATATATGTGAGCGCCATTAAAATACATCAGATAGGCATAGATCACACCACACTCTCTAGCTCTCTCTATCTCTCTTTCTTTCTCTCTCTCTCTCTCTCCATTTCTCTGTATCTGTATTTCTCTTTCTGCTGGTCATTTGCTTGCCGCATGCATTGACATTCCTCATCCGCCTCGTGTTGCGACTAGAATTGGAGTTGTTGCTGCTGCTGTTGCCGTTATCTTTGCTGTCACAGCAACGACAGCCGTGTGCTCCCTGGGCAATCCCTCTCCCCCCCTCCTCTTCTCTTCTCTCCTGTGGGTGTCTGGACGTCGTATGTGTGTGTGGATTATACCCCCACATGTGTATGTATGTATGTGTCTGTATCTATCATGGAAGTGCGTGCAGCTTTATGCAGGTTGGAGTTGCTTGTTAGCACGTGTATGGTACTTTAATGAGGTGTTGGGTGTACGCCTCTATGCCAGACCGTGCCATAAAATACGTTGAATCAACTCGTTGGCTTTCTGTATTTGTATATGAGCTACATTTCAAAGAGAGCTTTAAGATGAAAGAGAGTTTTCTGGCATATTCCATCATGTTATACCATAGAACCGAAAGCGCACAAATAGACCACAAAAAAATTTATATGTTTTCAATATAATTAAAAAATATTTGTAAAATATTATGGGAACCACAGCAGCTATACTTTTTCCTACTTTTTTGCTAGTGCAAGGCTTTAATAACCGAGCTACACAATATTGTTTCTTAAATATCTTCTGTGTTTTATAACCAATTTCAAAATTCTTTTCAGGTAGGTTAAATAAAATGGTAGGGAGTATATATTCTGAATAACAACCTTTTGTATTAAAAGTAACCCTGTATTTCCCATTTTTCAATGGATACATGGTAAAATAACGCTTGTTTTATCAAAGAAGTATCAATTTAAAACTACAGAGCAAACAAAATTCCTTGATATCGATTGAGTTTTCACTTTTCTAAGAATTCTAGGAAACAATTGTTTTCTAAGCAATTTTTGATTGTCGTGACTAATTTATAAGCCTATGAACTAGTAGCATAAAGAATATAGATGTTAAATAAATAAATAAATTGCATATTACATATGTTCAATTGAAATTCAGTTTCAACAAATACTTGTATAATTTCAGCAATATCTGCACACCCCACTCAAATAGTCAGCACTTGAAACAAAACGAAATTTGCAAGGAATCAGGACAATTACCAAGGTATTTGGGCACTTCACTGATATGTCGCTATCCTCAACGTTTTTGGGCAAAAGCCGCTTATGCATAGGCATCTATGGCACTTTAAACTGAATGTCTAAGCAACTGAAATTGCTATGCGAATCGTGGCAAGGCTCGGGCACAAAAAACACAACAAAAAAGAAGCCGAAACAGACAGCGAAATATATTTCAAGTGCTTCTTGACTTGCCCTACTTGTTGTAAATTTCTGCTTTTTTTCTTTTTGCCAAAAAAAGCGAGCAGAAAAAGTAAGGAAAGTAGAAAAAGTAAAGGAAGTAACGTTTGGGAAGAAAAAAACAAGTTGAAGCTGGTATAACTTTGGTTCGCATGTGTTGTGGTCTTCCATCATGCCCATCTTGGTTTTTTGCCTCTTTTTCTTTTGGGTTCTGGCATCAAGTATGCGCACTGTTGGCCAGGCAAACAACAAGAAAATATAGCTGCCTCACCGATAGAGTATAGGCCTCAAAAATTGTCTCAGTCTGTTTCTGTGTATGTGTATGTGTGTGTGTGGGTGTTTGCAACAAAACCCCTCAAAAAACAGGGTATAACCAGAATGGGCGTAGCTGATCAGTAGGACGCATCTGACTGCAGAAAACACTGTACCAGATATTCAAAAAAATATTTTTTAAAAATTTAAAAAAGAATATTTAAGAAATTTTCAAATATCATACGACGTGCAGCAGCAATGCTTCATCTTAATTTTTTGTCTGTGCTACTTAAATAGATGCGTTGCCAGTGAGGGAGGAAGGCAAAGCCTGTATTATTGTTTTTCCAATAACTTCTTAGTTTTTTAATTGATTTTCAAAGAATTTTCAGAATAGTTATATATAATGTTAGAAAATATATATGCCAAATAACAATCATTTATGTTAAGCTTTACGCTTGTTAGTCGGTTTTTGTCAAGTAGGGCTTGAAGGAGACGTGGCATCCAATATTTCGAATAAACTTAATCTGCGTATGATATTCACCTATTTATATTCAAAAAATTTCTTTTCTATCTCATATAGTTTTCGAGATCTCAGCATTTATCCGATGGGATAGACAGACGGACAGAACTAAATCGACTTAGCTCGACAGTCTGTTCAAGACTATATATAAATATATATAGGATTTGCGTATTACATACATTCGCACAAAGTTATTATTATTTTCATCCATTTCATGGGTACAGGGTATAAAAAGAGAGTGAAAAAACATCGAAGCAAAGGCAGCAAAAGTGCGTGTGTCTGCATTGTAAAACTTTTAATGGCTTGTAGTATTCTGCCAGCCAGAGTTGCCTTTCCCCTACACAGGCATATGTGTTTCGCAGGTGCTCTTGGCCCTGTTCTGCTGCCATAATCATTAACATTATTGCGAGATCCGTTTGCAGCTGCCAAATCCCGTCTGCTCGCTTTAAAATTCTTAAAGTTTTTTGCTTTCCGGCAAATGCATTTTCAATACAAAAAAAAGTCGCACATTTTGGTATGTATTTGTTTCTGCACATAAATCAAAAATGCGTAAAAATTTATACGTCGTATACGTCGAGCCGGGGAGGGAAGGGGAGCTGGGGGCATGGGGCAAGCCTGAAGTGGCAGGCATCTACTCGTATCTCCCTCAAGCCCCCAACTCTCTGAATGTTTCTCTTCCTCTTGAGTTGTGCCCCAGCAGCCACAGGCAAACCCCAGGCCCATTATCATCATCAACAGTCAGCAAAATGGCCCCAACTTGAATGCTGAATGGCAAACGGCAACAGCAACAGCAACAATAACAATAACAACAGCAAATATAACAACAGCAGCAGCAACAAGCAGCAGCAGCAGCACCTGAAACTGAAGCAGAGATGAGAGGTAGAGAGATGGGGAAGCGGGGGGAAGTGAGGCAGCAACTGCCATGTGGGTGTTGCCAAAAGGAAAACCTGGGTGTATTGAGCAGTTCTAGGGCAGGACGAGAGAAAAATTCACAGAAAATATGTTTGTATATTGAGTAAATGCAGAGCATTAAGATGTTGATAAACAATGCATATTTAAATTAAATTTATAAAAGCATAAGGTGTAGTAAAAACTCTGAGATTAAAGTTTAAGATTATTTAATTTAAAAATTAAGTAAATAATTATAATAACAATTTAAATCAAGGTATATAAAAAACCATTTAATTTAAAAATTAGTTATAATTTTAATGAAAATGCGACCCTTCAAGGTTTGGTAACCGATTCTGAAGAATTTTATTTTAAACAATTGTTTCACTGATATTTAAACTAATGTTGATATATAGAATTTATTTAGCTATTTAATATTATTAAACTGATATTTAAATCTATATTTATTCAGATATTTAGTTATACAATTTATTTTCATATTTATATGATTGAATTGATGCTTAAATAATTATTAATTATTTTCTCGTAATCAGGAGACATTTTTTAAATGGACTTTCCACATTTATCATTTAATATACAATATTTGTATTTGTGAAATTTATTTATTGTCATAATTATAATAATGTTGTTCGTTTTATAATGTAGAAATGTAGCTTAGTTTTTTTTTTTTGTAGATTAATTTTATTTATATGATTTATACTATGATTTATACTATGTCCTATCTTCAATTAAAAATAATATATAGCTTATAATAATAGGGACTTTTGAGTATCATCAAAAGCTTTATTAAAATTTAAATAAAATGAAAATAAATTTTAAATATCAGTCTTAAAATTTTACAGATTGTAAAAAGCATACCAAGGTTCATTAAACTTTTTTAGGAGATATATTTAGTTGGTTGCTTTAATATATTTGTACTAAAGTTAGTTAAATATTTTATTATTGATTTATAAATTCATGTGATAATTTAAATACATATTTATTTATATTTTGACAAACTACAGCATTCGACAGTTCCACACACTTGCAAGTAAATTAAAAATTAAACAAATGCTGTTTTAACAGCTCTTTAGAAACTAAATATTTGTATCATTCGAAATGTGTTTCGGGCAGCTATTGTGCTGGCCCTCGTTTTGCCACCCTTTGCTGTGTATTTGGGCAACAACGCGTTGCAGCAACAAAAGCAACAATGACAACAACAATAACAACAGCAACAAACTGTAGCAAAGGCCGCCAGCCGTCGCTACAAGTGCCTATGGCCAGAAGCAGAAGCTGCAAGAAAACGACAACAAAAAAAAGGTAGAAGCAGCATGCGAAAGCTGCAGGGGCATGGAGGGGGGAGGGAGAGAGGGAGTGGCAGTGGGAGGGGCAGCAGAAGTCGTGGGCTTGGTAAGGGAAAGCGCAAAGGTGCGTACAATCATTTTATTGATTTATATGCCGAAGCTATTACAACTGACATTCGAATTTTCCAACAAAATGCTGCCCAAGTTGCGCTGTGCTCTGTACATGGCCAGGTGGCAAGGAAGTGAGGCAACTAGCGTGGGAGCAAGAGACAGCAGAGAGAGAGAGATAGAGAGAGAGAGAGAGAGAGAGAGAGAGAGAGGAGGCAAGAGGCGTTTGCTGACTGAAAATGGGAAAAAGCAGCAGCAGTTTTTTGAGGGCGGGCAACCCCAGGCCCATGCTCAAAAAACCTTTTGTCAATGTTGCCGATGTTGCTGCTGTTGCTGCTGTTGTTGCACTTGGCTGAATCTGAAGCTCATGGCCATGTTGCTATGCCTCTGCCTCCCTTTTCCCTGCCCTCCCTCGGCGTCGTCAGGACAACGTGCAGAGCTAAAGACGCAGCAGCAGCAGCAGCTTCGACTGGGCCTTATATACTTCTTATGTGTAGCATACTTTTAGGCGTTGCTTTTGTCTTTTTAGTTTACTTTTACTTACTTTGCCAGTTGTGGGCGTTGTGGGTGTGGCTGACAGAGACTTGACAGCGCACTCGTTACTTTGACAACACAACAGGCGTACCCAATACCCTCCCCCCAGTCCCCCTCTATCAACTGCTTAGCGTTTGTATCCGTGAGATACTTTTGCGCTGCGCTTTTGCACTTGTCGTTTTTTGGGCACCACGAAAAACTTTCGCTTTTCCCTTACGCTTGCTGTGAAAATCAATTCATCATGAGACGCAACTCGAGCTCGATTTTCATAGCGACTTCTGCACACTTTTCAGCCCCTCTCTCCACCCCACACTTTTGGTAGCATTCTAGGGGGTATGTCACTTGGCCAAAAATTAATTAAGGCCAAAATGAATCCCCGCTTCAAAATGTCGGTTTCTATGCCGCTTGGTATTTGTAGCTGCTGTGTCTGCGTCTGTGTCTGTGTGTGTGCGTGTGTAAAGTCTAATTAAAATTTTATATATGCGCAGTTGATAAGTTTTTAGTGGCTTTACTTGTTGATGAGCGGCTCGAGCTGCGGCACATTTCCCTCGCTAAGATTATGCAGAACAAATTTATGCCAGCAACTTTGGCCAACATACAATAAATACTTATAAGAAAACGGTTAGGAGCATCTTTATATCGTTTGATATACATTAATATTTATTTAAAAGTTTTTCTAAATCTTAGTTTTTTATTGTCATTAAAGCTAACTAACTATTAATTTTGCTGGCCTTTTTTTTTGAACCTGTTGAAATTGATTACAATTTTTAATCTACCTTTTATTTTCTAGACTGCTTGAATAAAAACTAATAAAATTAATTGATTATATTATTAAGTATTATTAAGTAAAAAATAAAAATAAAATTTTAGTTAAATGTTTTAATCAATTTCTGCTTATTGGTAATACGAATTTTAAATTTCTTGTTTCTTAGTCTATTTAATTTTTTTGTTTTATTTTATTTTTTGTGAAAATATAAAATAGTTTTTATTTTTTTTACTCTTATTGTAGTGTAGTAATTTATACCATAGTGAAGTATAATAATTTATACCTAATGAATAGGATTATTAGTAATATTAATGTTATATTTAATGTATAAATAAATCAACTTATACATCAGTTTTATTTTATTTTATATCCTGTACCCATTAAGAAATGGTAAAATTATTTCTTTCTCATATTATGCTTTTATTTTGTTATATTTCAATTTGAAATTCAATGTTTAACAACTCCATAGACCGTCTAGTTTTGTTTCAAGTTGCCCCAAATTTACTGTCAAATTTTTTCTATAGATTATGCTCCACTTATGGCCAATATTAATACCCTAACAATGCGGCTATTATCGCTGAAGGCAGAACAACTGAGGCAGCCACGTGAGCCACACTTATGACAAATTTTTAGCAAATTGTAATCCAATTTGACATATTAATTAAGTACATTGTTAATTTGTCGCATTACACACACGCGACAATAACAATAACAACTGGAACAACAACAACAACAACCATAACAACCCTCTGTGGGCCAGTAGAGAATTCTCCATTCTCTTCATTTCCCCTTTTTGCCTACAACTTCGGGCTCCAACTCTAAGTAGTGAAAGTAATAGCCGAAAACTTTTTGACACACTTTGCGCACTGCGGGCACACACACACGCACACACAGATAAAAATATATATACATATATACATCTAATTCTATATAGAGCAGCACAAAGGGATCTGGTACATAAGCTTCATTTGGCCAGAGAGCAGACCAGGAAGTCCGTGTGGAAAAAAAGGGATAAACATGTGGAAATTTATTGTGCGCGCATTTAGTGCCGCCTGTACGTGTATGTGTGTGTGTGAGGGTGTATGTGTGTATCTGTGTGTGTGTGTTTGCGGTTAGCAAGTGCAGCAGTCGACTGTCCCAAAAATAAACTTCAGCTCAACGTACTCGGCCTGGCGTTAAATGAGATATTTAAGTCATTGTGAGATGCGTGCGAGATAAACAAATTCGGGTCAGCACAATTTTGGTGCACCTTTTTCGTATACCCTGTAAAAAGTACAATTGCCAGCAAGGGCGTTTAAATTTAAATTTTATTTTAATTTATATTCATTTAATTTTCCTCAGATATCTAAATTTAAAAACTCTTTTAAATTCTAAATTTAAAATTGTAATTCTGCATAGAGTGAACATTAAATAAAGTAAATAAATCAAAATAAAATAAAAAAATAAAACTTAATAAAATAAATTAAATTAAAATAAAAAATTTCCAAATTCCAGCATTTTATCTACAAATCAAAAAAATAAATAAAAATAAACAAATATATATAAAAATAAATATATAAAATACCTTTAAAATCATAAACAAACTCAACTTTCTCTTGTCTGAACAAAGAGTATCTTCAACCACAACAACCCGCTTGCATTGAAATTTTTAAACTTTTTGCAAATTTACCGCTGACCCAAAAGACTTCAGCCCCCGTTAGCTTCTGGCAATCAAAGCATGTGAAAATAATGCAAAAGGTCTGCTGTTTTACATACAGCAACAAATTTAAAGCTAAACTCTCATGGCCTAGCTTCGTTTTATTTGCATAGTCGCATATCTGAAAGGGATAATTACTTGACTCCCCTATCCATGCCGCTTATTTTTCCCAATCTCAACAGATTAAAAGTTGTATTAGGTTACATATTATATGGATCAGTGTGGCACAAGGGCATACAGTCAGTACTAGACTTGGCACCACAAAAAACGTTGCATACTTTCAGGCGCGATTTATTAAATGATTGCCATTTTTAGTTTGTTGTTTAATGGCGGCTCACATATAAGATTTTAATTAAAATAAATATATTAAATTATAGCTAAGATGTTTTTTCTACAAAATACAGAAATTTTAAAGATTTTTTAAATCCAATAATAATAAATATAAAATGTAAATATATATTTTACAATGTAAACTAACATCAATCAAAGGGAAAATTCAAAAATGTAATAAATATATATAAAAAATCAAGAAATTAAAATTTATTTGAGATCCAAATTGAATTTAATTTTATAATAATACATATAATAATTAAAAAATATAACTTTTAGTAGACTTTTCTATAAATTTGCATATTTATTTTCTGCAACAAATACAATTACAAATACAAAATAAATTTTTGATATTCTGCAGATTTTTTTTAAAATAATTTTGGAATATATATATTAAATTATATATATTTATAATCTACTAAATGACTTTGTATTCGCTTTAAGCATGCGCTCAATCATGCCTCTAAACAATATGTTTATATTTCATTGTCAATTGGCAACAATTACCCAATTTGTTATTATCACAACACTTTACGCTTTCTCATACACCCAAAAAATATTCGTTAATAAATGTCCAAAAGCAACAGAATTTCGATAAAAATAAATCGCAGATGACAGGCTGAACACACACGCATGGTATGCCTTATATGCTCTGGTATAAATGTAAGTATGTAGGTATTGGTGAGGCTCCCATAGCGCTCGACACACGACAGACAGACAGACGGACAGACAGACAGCATAATAATCATGGCATGTACGTATGTATTTGTATGTATGTTTGGCAGACTGTCAGAGCAAACAAATCCCAAGCAGCGAATGCGACGACACTACATGAATCAAAAACCCAATAAACTAATAGAGAGCCTCATTTAAAAAAGTGCGTTTGCTTTAGTTGTTGTAGTTGTTGTTTTAGTTGTTGTAGTTGTTGTTAGTTCAGAGAAGGCACGATCTGTCAGATTAGATAAGATCTACGTGGTACGTTGGCGTTGTCGGAGCTTTTTTTTTGGCACGCATAAAACTAATGAAAGAGCGCAGCGAAAAAACAAAAAACAAACATGTCTATAGCAACATAGACATATGAGAGCTTTTTTAGGCACACGCATTTTACACACACATGGGCACACATACACACACATACGCACACTATATTTGTATGTGTATAGATAAAGTATATGTCTACTAATTTTGATTATTCTGCCGCTCTCTTTGGCTTCGCTATTCGTAGGTATTCTGATCGCACGCATCGAATGTTGCTGCCTCTAGTTCAGTGTTGCCAGAAATATCCAGATTTGCAATAAAAAATGTAAAACAAAAAATAAATAAAAATAAATATAAAATATCTTTGGTGTTTCTTATTCGATTGTAATTTTATTTTTAGCGTTGATAAAGAACTCCATGCACTACGAACATATTAAATTACAAGTCTATAGTTTTTAAATTGTGTTATATAGTTTTCTAAAGTATCAGAATATTACCAAAAAAAAAAATAAAAAAAAAATTTAATCAATTTTTAAATTTTAAAACAAATTGTAACTTTTCAATTAGCTTTAGGATAGGCATAAATCGAATTCTTATCTGAAACCCGCTAAATTGACAACGCTGTTTAAACCCCACACCTTCTGCCTGCTCTCCTGCTTCTAGCCATAGTTTATTTTATTATTCTTATTAGTTTTCTCTATGTGTAGTTGCTCTGCTTTTTTTTTTAGATTTTTTTTTATTTTTTCCACTCTTTATGCTGTTTGCTTTTTGTGTGTTGATTTAATGGCACATACCTTGAACTTCACCGAATTTTTGCCATTTGTTTTGATATGTGCAAAAAAAAAAATCACCGGAAAAAAAACTAACATTGACTTGTTGTTGTTGCCTTTTGATTTCGCATTTTGCCAATTTTTGATAGTTTCATTTGTGTTTGTTGTTGTTGCCATGCGTGGGCGAGTGTTTGAGGGGGTTTGGCGGGGTGTGCGAAATTTTTTTGTTTTGATTGGCGTAATCAGAACAATTTCAGCTCGGGGGTTGCCTAATGCGGCGCCCAATAGTTTTATTTTCCACTGATTTTTGTTGTTGTTTTTTGTGGGCAAATGAGTCATGAGTTGGTTTCCGATTGTGGCATAGTTTTGTTTGTGGGCATGCAGAAAATTTTCGACATAGTTTCAGCTAAATTACGCGTGATTCCAGCTAGATTTTTAGTTAGATATTTTTATATAATTAGGTAATTATTGAAAAGAGGCATTAGACATTAGCTATAATTCTTCGTTTTTGAACTAAGTTGCTTTTTGTTAGCATTCTTAATAAAATATTTATAAATTTAGTATGCAATATTATTTTATATTTGCCTAGATAATGATTAGCTTTATTCGTAAGCTAAAATAGATTTATTCTTAGGCTTAAAAAGAATTAATAATATTTTATATAATATTTCTAATATACTATTATTATTTACAAAATTCTATAGTCAAAATCAGTCCTCATGTCCTCAGTCCTCAATAATTTGGATTTTTAAATCGAATTCCACAAAAATGTTCTAAAATTATTATTATATTTTTGAGTAATTTTTAAGAAAACAATTTTTGAAAATATATGTATTTTTTGTCATATTTAAGAGCTGAAATATGTGTAAATTTATTTGCGAGTTTAAAAACTGTAAAAATTTGTGCTTTATTTAATTTTTAATTTAAACAAAATTCAAACTACATCCAAACTATGCCCTAAACTTGGTTAAGCTTTAACAGTTTATAAAATTTGTATATAGTACACTTTATGTATTATGGTTAGCTGCAAATATTGCTGTCATCATATCATATCTGCAGACTGCACATAATCGCCAGATAAGATTACAAGCTAAACACATGGACGACGTTCTTTCTAATACTTTTAGAGGGGCATATAAAACACATTATAACGACAATCAAATGAAGTTTATTTCTGCTTACCTTGCAACTCTGACACTGCCCCAAGGCAAATTCCTGGAACTCGCCAGCCCCACAGGCTGCATGAAATACAAAATGGCAGGGAAAACTGGGCATAAACCAAAAAAAAAGTTAAAACAACAACAAGCCAAGCGGCCATAAATAGTCGGAAACTCAAAAAGTGCGTATATATTTGCATTCTAAACGATTCGCAGTGACCGGCAGAGCTGGTCAGCAGTTCTCCCTCTCTCCCTCTCTCCATCTCACTCTCTCTTTATTTTCCCTCTCCTTCTCATTCTTCGCCTCTCTCTTTCGTCTGGCTTTGCGTGCAGGCAGCGAAAAATAAATTATGTTATTTTTGTGCAAGTTTTTTACTACTTTTTTTCGGGTTTGTTGTTGCTGCCGCTGCTGCTGCGTTTCAGCTTTTTTTTTTGGCAAATGGCGTGAATGAACTTTTCAAGGTGAAACTAGCTAGAATAGGCAAAGTGTAGCCAAGACAAACGCCAACAGCGACGCCGACGCCGACATCGACGACGGCGACAGCAGCGACGCCAACTGCCACTATAGCTGCAAAATCACAAGTCAGCAGGCTACAGTCGTGTGTGCTCAGCTAGCTGATACCTAGCATAATTAAATATCTGCCAATTAGCTGAAAATGAATACACAATATATTTATTTTAGAATATTAAAAAATACCTAGAGGTTTAATTTTCGAATGAATAAAAATGTTGAATAATATTTTTAGTTTTATTTTTTTTTTTTTTTTGTTAAAAATGTGTAAATTTTATTTATAAACTAGTTTTTTGCTACCTTCTTTGCAGCTTGACAAGTTATACCTTATAAATCTAACAACAATTAATCATAAAAATGTTGTATAATATTTTTATTTTTATGAGAACAATTTTTAAAGCATTTTATTATTTATATGGAATTTTAAAACGATTGAACTTTAAAGCGAACTTTAAAGAAATTTGTTGGATGCTGAATACAAAATTAAAATCAAGTTTTCAATGTTACTCAAAAGTCACAATTTTGCATCTCAAATTCTGGAGGCTTATTTTTGTTGCCTACCCCAGGGGGCATATTTTTATACAATTCTAAAATTTAAAGAAACCAGCTTTTTTCTCGAAACCGGAAAGTGAATTGTAATTTTAAATATGATATTCATAAGAGCTACAATACTGTTAAAGTAAATAAATATGATTTTTATTAATGAAAAACCAATAATTATATTTTTTTGAAGTAAAATTAGAGTACTTCGGTTTGGCAAATAAGTTGGATGCATTCTTAGGAGCCTTCTGCTTACTCCGTGAAATTAACCAATAAATTAATAAAATATGTTATATTAAATCTTATATACCCCTTTAATGATTTGGTATGATTTGAACGCATAAAAATAAAATAAGAACTTGCAAAGAACAGGAACAGCTCTTGTGTGTGTGCCGGGAAGCGTGTGATTGGCATTGTAGTTGTTGCTGCTGCTTCAACGCCACACGCATTTGCTGTCCGGTTCGGACGGGTTTCTAGCTGAAAAAAAAAAAAAAACAAAAAAAAAAGCGAAAAAAAAAACAGAAAGAAAAAGCCAAAGTCAACGCTTGCAAGTCGCCATCGCACCACGCACAGCGAAAAAAATTCAGCAAAAGAATAGAAGGCAAAATAGAAACAGAAATAGAGTCCAAACCAAATAGAACTCAACTGAACGTATCCAGAATTGCTAGACGAAAAATTTGAATGAGTCCAAAAAGCAAAAATGTTTTTTTTTTGGCTTAGTTTTTGTGGTTCCCTTTTGGCTGCTGCTGTTATTGTTATTAAGCTCGACTGGAAAGTCATTCTTGTGGTCTCTGTTGTCTCTCTGCTGATTCGTAGGGCTCTATATACACATATAGTAGTTATTTTTTTTTGTCTCTAGACATTGACGAGCTGTTAATGGTTTGCACTGCCCCAAAGTTTGGACACTTGAAGCCAAGTTTGGGTTTTTTTTTATATTTTCTTATTGTCTGTAATTTACAAATCATTCACTTAAAGCCAGAAAAGGCAGTTAGCAAATTGACAAGTTGCTTTATTTAATGCTAAATGCTTTTGGTTTTGGCTTTATTAAATTGGTTAATAATCTTATTTTAAGCTCCTTAATTAGCTTCTTTTATTTTATAAAATATTGTATAATATTCCTTAATTTATTTACAAATATTTTGAAGTTTTTCATAGATCTGCTAGAACTACAGGTAGAAAAGACATATACCAAATAAAAAGTTACCTTAATTTAAAAATTAATAGATTTGATTTTGGCATAATTAAATAAGTAATTAACTCTCCTTTTCTTTTTATAAATAGTGGAAGTTGCTTTATTTAATGCTCAATTTTTTTAGTCTCAGCTCTATTAAATTGGTTTATAAATTCTTCATTTCTTTTATAAAATATTCTATAATATTCCTTAATTTATTTACAAATATTATGCTGTTTTTGATAGATCTGCTAGAACTTCAGGTAGAAAAGCAATATGAATACAAATAAAAAGTTACCTTAATTTAATAAAAAAATAATTTTATTTCTGGCACTATTAAATAAGTTATTAATTCTCCTTTTCTTTTATAAAATATAATACAATATTCCTTATTTTATTCACATATATTCTGCTCTTTTTGTTAGATCTACTAGAAGTTTAGATAGAAAACTACGATAGCAAATAAAACAGTGCCTTTATTTAATTTTAATGCTAAATACTTTTATTTTTATGGCTATTTTATTAGTTATACAACTCTCCTTTTCTTTTATTTAAGAATATATAATAGTCCATAGTTTAATTATTTATACTCTTCTTGCCAGATCTACTAGAACTTAAAGTAGTCACAGCTCAAGCGCTTCGAGACCCACGTCTCCAATCACTGTAAGTGACGTCTTGACCAGCATTTGCCACAAAAGTATCCAATGGCTTTGCCAATCAATTTACAACATCCAAAAAAAGCATAAGAATATGCGGCAGAAGTAGAAGTAGAAATAGAAGTAGAAGTAAAGGCAGAAGGCAGCAAAAAAAGAAACCGAAAATGTTGGGTTAATTAATTGCTTGGAGCGCATAGAACGCACCATCAATTTATTCAAACTATTCACGAATACACTCGCAAACATCGAGCCTATACATAAATCCAAAGACGAAGACGACGACGATGATGTGTTTTGTATGCAGAGAGTGGAATGATCGCATCTACAACATTTCAAGGTTAACAATGTCTTAGGCTATTGGCTCTATCCAAATGAAAAACATGGGCATCAATTTACGCTTCGACTTTCTGGACAACTCTCAATTTTAAGCTATTCAATTATGTGTCCAAAATTATGTATGGGCTAGAAATCTTTAGCATAAAAGCGTTTAAGCCGTTGCATACCTCTTACTTCTTTAAAACCAACAATTTTAGACATTTTTTCCTGTAAGGAGTGAAATATCTCTCGAAATACCAATATTGCCCCCAAAATCTATATTTTTCGACCAAATGCTGTCATGTTTGCTTTTTTCTGCATAATTTTGCAATACAATTCGTTTACGCATCAATTCTTAGAATTAAAATAAAATTTTTTTGTTGTGAAAATTTTATATTTTTTAAGAATTGACCCCTTAAAATTTTCACAAAATATGTCAAAATTTTTTTCTGAGATTTATTACCCAAATTTTACTTTTACACCGCAATCATTGAGACAAATTCATGCTGCTTGAAAATCGGTTAAGTTTTGGCAAAGTTATGCGCATTCAAAGTTTAAGAAAATGTTTTTTTTTAAGTAGTAATAATCCCCTTAATAATCCAATATTGGCCCTAAAATCTAAATTTTTTGACCAAATGCTGTCATGTTTGGTTTTTTGGCATATTTTTTGCAACACAATTCGTTTACGCATCAATTCTTAGGATTTAAAATAAAACTTTTTTGTTTTTAAAATTGCATATTTTTAAGGATGATATAATTTTTGGAAAAATTTCCAATATTTTTTTCTTTGATGTATCAATCAAATTTTATGTTCGCACTGAAATGATAAGGAAAAACCCATACCGCTTTAGAATCGGTTGAGTATTGTTAAAGCAGTGATAATTCCCTCCAATATTCGAGGAATATTGACCATAAAATCTAAATTTGTGGATTACAGATCATGTTTAAACATGATGGGGAATGATATAGCGTACTTGTTAGGTCGACTTGTGTGAGGTGCGCACAATTTGGTTGGGTTCTTTCAACAATTTGGAATTCAATTTAATGCGTTGCTCATTTGCATAAAATGTGCGTGAAGTCAGCGGCTTCAAAGTTTTTGCTTGCTCTGTTTTTTGCAATCATTCTTTAGAGTTGTTGTTGTTATTGTTGTTATTGTTTTAGCACATAAATTGAAATTTATGTTTTGATAATAGGCAAGTGTATCTCTATATATGCATAATGAGACGCATTAATTGAACGGCACTCGAGAGGCTGCAGAAAGGCTGACGCCTCTGCAGATCGTGCCACAAATTGGGCACACATGCGAAATGTGAATAGAAAAACGAATACGAATGTGAATGTGAATGTGAGTGTGAGTGTGAGTGTGAGAAATTCAAGCATTAGGCAAAGGAAATGCTAACGCTAATGCCAAGCAGCAGCGTCAACGTCAACGCCAACGTCAGCGACAGCGTCGTTGCTGATTGGTGCACGCCAGCAACATGGCACGACAGCAACAGCAACAGCAGCAGCAATAACAGCAGCAACAGCAGCAGCAGCAAAAAATAGTACAACAACAAAATAAACATTTCTAATGAAGTCAATGAACTTTTTTATGCGCGCGATGCGGTAATTTTTTTCCCACTTTTTTTTTGTTGCTGCTCGCAAAATTTCGTTTTGAGCATTATCAAAAAAAATAAATATATAAAAAATAGACAACCTACAATAACTCAAGCTCAAGTCGAGTCGAGTCGAGTTGAGTGCAATGACTGCTACAACAAATACAAAACAAAAAAAAAAAAAACAATAAATTGTTTATAATAATCTTTTTGCCGCTGCGTGGGTGGCTTGAAAAGAATATCGAACACATCAACTGGGCGTATGCGTAATATTTACATATATTTTTTGAATTGCTATAAATCTAGCGAAAACTGCAAAAATTTAAATAGAGATTAGCTATGTATGTCACATTTTAATTGCTTAGCCGGCACAAGCTGTGAAATTGATAAAAAGCGATAGTGTTTAGCTTGTTTGGTTTTGGCTTGTTTGTCCGTTATTATTATTGTTCTTATTATCATGTTTCTCTTTTGCTTTCGTTACCTTGATTCTTATGATATGTTTCGCTTTTGTTTTCTTTAACAGGCACGTGCTGGAATCCAACGATAACATCTGCAAGTCAAAAGTTGATGTTAAGGTTGTTAACTGAAAAAATGAAAACTTATAACTCGGTTTAATTAAATTAGGATATAATTGCATCCATAATTATTTAAAATCTACTGAATATAAGATACAATTAAAAATGAAGAAAAAAAAATGAAAATAAAATAAAATAGAAGAAAATATTAATTATAATAAAAGAAACATCAGAGTAAAAGAAAATATAATGAATGAAGAATAAATTTTATTAAAATTTATTGCATTTTTATATTTTTTATATAATTTAGCTTTATTTACGAATTTCTATATGCCCTTTATTTATTATAATTAATAATATAAATATATATCCACTTACGAGTATTTTTTATTGCTACATACAATAGGGGACAATTTATAAAAATCAAGTATATTTAAAGAAACATGAGAGTAAATGAAAATATAATGAATGAAGAATAAATTTAAGTAAAATTTATTGCATTTTAATATTTTTTATATAATTTAGCTTTACTTACGAATTTGTTAATGCCCTTTATTTATTATAATTAATAAAATAAATATATATACACCTACGAAAATTTTTGTTTATTGCTTTTATGTATACCCTGTACAATTAAAACAATATTTATAAGGTATTATAAAATAATAGGCATAATGTAGCAAAAATCATGCAAAAACAAGAATTATAAATACATGTTCAACAGTCAGAAATATTTGCTAGACAAAACCAACTGTGCGTGTATATCTGTGTGTGTGTGTGTGTGTGTGTATTTTTAATATGTATGTGTGCGTGCGAAAAGTAAAATTAGAATTTTTGTGCGTACGCTGCGAATGGCTAATCATAACAAAAGGCCGCAAAAAAAAATACAAATAAAAAAGGCCGCAAAAAAATACAAATAAAAAAGAAACAACTCTGCACATAAAAAAAAAACATGAAAAGCCAAAAATATACAGACAGCGAAAGCCTTCGTCAAGGTCATGAAAAACTAAGTTAAATAAAAAAAAACTGAAACTGAAAAAAAACTAAAAACGTATTCATAAATTTACATTAAGTTAACAATTAGTTTATCTGACAGTATGCCAAAAAGCGCAAGTAATTAATCAAGCCAATTATGTGAGGAAAGGAAAAATGCTAGAATCAGGTGTTAGATACTAAATAAAGATTAAATAGTTTTAGAAATAGTTGAATTTTCATTGCACATTTAGAGATAAGAGCCTAAAGCAGCAAATCAAAACGTTTCGGAATCGTTAACCGGTTCGGAACTGCGGTGCAGATATTTGAAGATATTTTTAGATCATATTTTTAAATATTTGTAGATATTTATTTATATTTGTCAGTTATTAACCTCTAAAAATTCTTTCAAAAATATTTTTCCCATTTCTTATAAATTAATAAAATATTTATTCACACAACTTATTAAAGATCTTAATTGAAAACAAGTTTGTCTTAAGTCAAAACTAATCATCCTAGAAGTATGCAAGCGTCTCAACTAGTTGAGCAGCTTCTCAAATGATTGATCGTCGAACAGATACATTTGTATCTTTTATCTGCAAACTTTCATATTCATTGTAATTTTCGTCTTCTGCTGCTCCTGCTTCGTCTAGTTCTTTTTCTAATTTTACTGCTTCTTAGACTGCTTCTTCGCCTTCTTCTTCTTCTTCTTCTTCTTTTGGTTTTGGCTTGGTCTGGCCATTTTGTTGTTGTCTTTCAAATGCAAAAAACTTGTTAAGTGGACTTTGATGAATCGCCATTTTCAGTGCGTCGCATGTTGTTGTTGCTGTTTGTTGTTGTTTGTTATTGTTCTTTTGCCTTTTGCCTATTATTCATGCTATGTCTGCCCGCTGTCCAGCTCATCCCACATGCGTGTGTGTGTGTGTGTGTGTTGGTGTATATGTGAGTGTGTGTGTGTTGTTATTGCGAATTTGAATTTGAATTAGAAACAAAAGTCATAGAACGCAAAGTGCAGAGTGCGTGTGGTGTAGAAAAAAATCTATAGCAAATGAACGACTAGCAGATACTGTGTAAATACTGTTAATACAAACAAAATAATCATAAAATTTAATAAAAATTAAAAAAACACACCAAATATATAAGTTCAATTTTGAATTAAATAATTTAACAATTTAAAAAGGGTTGTCCAAAACGATTTTTCCAAATAACTTAAAAAAAAAAGAGTTAAGCGGGAATTTTGGCTGTTTTATAAAACGATCCAGCTTTTGGGGCATTTTTTCTTAATTTAAAAAATTTATGCCCAAATAAAAAATATTTATGGGCTTGTTGTAATTATTTTAATGGATATTGGCCCATAATAGCTTTAATTTAAATAATATGCTTATAATTAATTTAGCTGTTCAATTGACTTATTTTGAAAAATTTTAAATAAAATGAAATTAAAATAAACTTTTTTCTCGAAAAAATTGGCAACAAATATTACAGGGTATCATTAGCAACGCCCTTAAAAGAGTTAAGGCAAAATGGCAATGCTTGTTGTTGTTATTATTGCTGCCGCCGTCGACGTCGGCGTCGGAGCTGGCGTCGCTGAGCAAAATGCGTGTATTGCATCATCAAATTAGAAAAACAAATTTAACGCACAGCGAGATACAACAACAGCAAAAGCAGCAACAACAGCCAGAGCAAGAGCAGCAGCAGCGACGACAAGAACAACAACTATTTATAAGCAAGAGCAGCAGCAACAACAACAACAGCCAAAAGAAACAGCAACAACAACTACAGTCAGAGCAAGAGCAGCAGCAACAACAACAACAGCAATCAGTATGCTGACACGAAGCATATTACACGAAGGCGGCTTCGGCAAATGCGACGAGCGCTCGTGCGTTCGCTTCGGCTGCGCGCTGCGACTGAAACGCAGCCGCTGCCGCTATCGCTGCTGCTGTCGCTGCTCTCGCTGCTGCTGCTGCTGTTGTTGTTGTTCTTGTCGTTGACGCTGACGCTGCTGCTGTCGCTGCCAGCGCTGTAGTTGCTGTTGTTGTTGTAGTAGTTCTTGCTGTTGACGTTCGCTGCCTGCGCGCTGCATGTGTGTTAGTGCGCGTGCCTGTGTGTGTGCTGCGTATTTATGCTGATCATCGGAATTTTTTTTGCAGCTCACACACACACATACACACGCACACGCACACACTTTTTGGCGCTGCGCGTTTAATTGTAGTTGCCGCTGCTGCTGCTGCTGCTGCTGCGTCGCTTGCTGCCATTTTGTTGCTTTTTTTTATTTTTTTTTTTGCTGATTGTTGTCGCTGCTTCAAAGTGCAATAACCTCGCCAAATTTCTATTTTTTTCTATTTTTTTTACTTTTTTATTTAGTTCTTAAAGTCAACGCGTGACACTGCGACTGCTGCGATAGTGTCAGCTTTTTCGGCTCAAGTCTTTCGCATTTCTTTCAGTGTATGCGTGTGCAGCGTATGCGGCGTATGCGTGATATTTGCCATTTTGCGCACTTGTGCAAATAAGCCGAATAAATATCGAAAGCTAGTGAGCAAACACAAGTTTATATAACGAATTATTGCCAGGTTTATGCGTGCAAATGAATGCATGATTTGAAAATATCAGAGTTGCCAGACTATCCAAATATTTGGCTCTTTTGTCAGCGCAATAATTTTCAATTATAATATATGCTGAATTATTGCTTAGTTTATGTGTCTAGCTTCGTAAACTCTCTCGAATAAATCATTTAATACTCGGGGTTGCCAGACTCCACAAATACTAAATCAGTGCAATTTTCGAAATTTTCGATTATCTCACAATTAAATCGAAAATTGCATTGATATAAGCGCAACAAATTTGAAGAGTCTGCCAACTCCGACAATACATTCTTTGTTAGTTTCCAGTTTTATTATCTCCCCTGTTTATCAGAGTTGCCAGACGTTTAAAATTGGTTGCCCATTTGATATAGCAAAGTGCTTAAAACTTTCCGATTCAAACCAATAAATTCTTAAATATTCACTGAATTTGTAAAAATTTGCTTTGTTATAATTATCAGGGACCGTAAATAATGAATTTTGACAAAAATTTTAAATGATAAAATCAATCACATAGAATCGACATACAAAACAGAGGATAACATCCTTTTGATCCTTTTTCGAGGATCTATTAATTATTAATTTTGTATTAAATTATTATTATAATTAAATTTAAATAATATAATAAAATAGATTTTTGCAAAGATTTTCAAAGCTTCTTATAAGAACATAATCATCGATACTTATTTGGGTTATTAAGCCATGAGCTAATTGGAATGTGTGTAACACCCAGAAAGAGGCGTGTCAGACCCCTCAAAGTTATATGCTTTCTTGATCAGAACAATCGATTTAGTTTTTGTTGTCTCATTTTGTTTATATTTTATTTATTTATTCTTATATTCAAATATTGTTATATCTATAAACATTGTATCCGTAGATTTTAATAATTTTTAAATTAACTTATTTTATTGATTATTTATTTATTTGAAGTCATATGCAAGTATTCTCTTAGCTATATAGTATCGTTAGATATATTCATCATCGAACTGGGCATATATCTTTCTATCTTCCTTGCATTTTGCAGTTTGTTGCATAAATCAAAGATATCTTGATTAAATTTACAAAATATCTCAAAGCCAGATGTGTGCAGCTTGTAAAGTTGCTTCCAAACTCTGCGCTGCCTGCGTCGCTTTTGATGAAGCAATTCATGGAACACGCATTCATCACATGATGTTTTGCTGCCAAAAAGTTCTCCCCTAATGTCATGCACGCACACAAATACACACAAATACACAGTGCCAAAAAAGCAGTGAATGCTGCCCATTTTGGAATTGTTCTCAGCATTTGCAGCGACTGCTGACGAAGTTGTTTACGAAAGTGCGTGTGAAGCGGGCAATGGGAATTATTCAGTCATTCCGACAGGGCAAGAGCTTTGTTCATTGTTGTTCTACCTGCAATGCTTCAAACACACACACAGATACAATCGCATACACACACACACATGTAGATAATAGCAAAAGAGCATAGAAAACTACCTGTCATTATTATTTGTGCCTTTTTTTATAGTTTGCGCTCTGTTCTTTAGCCATGCCGTTTTTTTTTTTTGCTTTTTTGCTTTTTTTCTATGACAATTTTGTTCTTATTGTTTTGCTTTGCTTTGCGTTCGTTCTTTCGCTCATTCGCTGCTCACGCACAGCGACTTCAAAATCAAAATGCGAAAAAAAAAATACTCAATTAATTTATATTTTGTTTTTGTTGTTGCGCTGCGTTTCTCGCTGCCGCTCGAAAAAAATACAACAAAAAAATCTATATAAAAAGCATAGAGCAAGACTTGCCTCTATCGCATTTTTCAAAGTCAGTAACCCTCTAACCTTGAATATTGCTCCTATGATTCTCTATGAATGCCCCTAACTACACCCTTGCCTCTGCTCCCCCGCCAACAGAGCATGAATTTCATCTCAGTGTATGCGTGTGTGTGTGTGTGTGTGTGTGTGTGTTGTGCGTGGTGTTGTTCCTGTCATTCTCCGCTTTTGCTCTTTCATTATGGAACGCAGCAGGGTGCTGGCTCAACTAATACACATACAGCCGAATTTTTGGATTGTGTGTTAGTTGCAATTGCGTATAATTAATCTCTATTAAAAACTCCCTAAATAAAGCTATATTCGCTATTTTATTAGTTTGTCACTTTTCTTTATTGGCCTAAAAATAAATAAAAATTTGTTATATCTCTTAAACTATATTTTTTTATAGACAACATATTAGTTATAATTTTAATTAAAACCGTAGTTTTATCTAAAATATCACGAAATTATGAAAATTAATATAATTAATTAATTTTCATGATTTTTAAATTCAAATTGTTTTAAAATAAATTACAAATAATCTGTATAAAATAATAAATAGCAAAAATAAATAAAAATCATTAATGAATTTTTTAATTCAACTAAATTTTCAGTTCAGTTTCAGTTTTTTAGTTCTTTGATTATTCTAATTCTAGAAATTTATTATTAAATATTTCAATTAAATTAAATGTTAAATAATAAATTTAACATTAAGTGACCTTTATGCTTTTTATGGTTTAGAAAATAATTTGTAATTAATTAAATGCATTTTTATAACTTTTCACATTTATTTATTGGTATAAAAGCAATTTTTAACATTTTATTTTTTTTAACTTGGTATTTTGTTAGTAAGAAACTTAAAACTATTGTTACTTTTTTTTAACTTTTTAATAAGCATAAATAAATATATACATTTTTTAATCTTTTCCTGAAAATCTTTATAAAAATTTGACATTTTCACACTGGATTTAAATCAATTAGCTTCCATAGAATTTTTTCAAGATAAAAAACTTATAAAGAGCATCCAATGCTTCGGCTATGAATAGATTTTATATTATTATTTTGTTGCTGCAAGTGCGTATGATGAATATTTATTTTTAATTTGGTTTTAGACTTTTTTATGCCTATGTCTCGTTAAGACTATTATTATTATTATGATTATTTGTTTTTATTTCTCTGCGCTTTTTTTTTCAAAAGTATTTCCGTCTGCTAATGACACGATGCCTCTTTGCTATTTTGTGATTTTTTGCTGTTTTTGTAGCTAAATGTTTATGGTTTCCATTTCAGCGCAAAGTGCGTAAGCTGCATGAGAGACAACAACTACAACAACAACTTCAGAAACAACAACATGGACAACACAAAATGGCGCTGCGTGTCTTGAATGACAGCTGTCAAATGCTGCGGTGAGTTCAGCTTTGATTAATGCCCTGCTGCTTGCTAATTTTGCATTTAAAGCATTTACGAGTACACTTCGAAAGACACTTTCATACAAACATACCTCTAGATACATAGAGTTGAGCAGACGCATATGACAAAATATTGGATGACATTTTCTATGGGGGTGGTCTGCTGTCTAGGGACCTGTCTGGCCTTAGCTTATTTCGACATTTTCCGCTTGATTTATATGACATTTTCATTTAAATTTAGAAAGTTTTAAATGTCAATGCAATTGGCTAAGAGCATAAAAACCAAATGCTCTAGATATATAGTTCTATATCCTTGACTAAATATAGCTGAGATGTTTTTGTGTAAGAAAATAAAAGCTATGCAAGTTTTTGCTATTATTTTATATATTATATCAATAAAGCGCAAAACTAGCGTAATTTTGAATATATAGAAGGTTGTTATTCTGAAGATATACACTCCATATCTATCTTGAAAATCGGTTTATCTATCATTGAAATCGCCAAATAAACAGAAAAGTTATTGAAGAAATGATATTGTTATTAAAGCATGGTACCGACAAAAAAAAGTAAGAAGAAGAAGCATTGCTGTTGCGCTTTG
>JAWNNJ010001144.1:0-14486 GCA_035045125.1 Hypselothyrea guttata | reverse complement strand
GATCTTAAGGCAACTTCTTAATTAACAAATGTAGTGTCTGCTGTTGACGTTCTGCTTTGACAACTTTCGTTGCGGCCCTCGTTCAACGCGTTCCCATTGTGTGTGTAGTCGTTAGTAAAGTATCTATGTACAAGGCCGCGCGATTCTCATAATGATAAACAGAAATGAATATATATACATATAGTGATAATATAATCGTATAAACCTATATCTTATAGTATACGTACTCCATTGTGCTCTGTGCGTTGTTTGTTTAGTCCTCTGCATAAAGCTGTATGTAGTTTATCTAGCCCATGTGGCTTAGAGTCCTCTTAAGTTATGCCTAATTTGTTAAGTTCGGTTTAAGCACTTATCATTTGCCTTGATCAAAGTGAAACAGTTGATAAACTAAACGCGTTAGATGCCAATTCCATTTGCGAAATTTGTTAAAATACTTTTAGTTTTCCACGAGTTGCATTGTAGTCAGAAGCAGCAAAGAAAGCAACAGCATTGTTGCAACTTACGATAATTGATGAAAAGCAGACAAAGAGGCACAAATAAATTAAAAGTAAAACCCTTACAGACAAATTACAATTGCAGTGTATTGGCAAAGTGCAAAATACATAATAAATTACACTTTCAACGAGCATGGTTTATTTTCGAATTAATCAATTTGTATTCTCGATGATCAAAGATCTGGACAGATTACGGGCACAGGCCAGGCGCATTAAATCCAGTATTTCCTCAACACTCTCCACGCGATAATCGCGAAAAACGATCTTCGTTTGCTAAATAAATAAATTAATTATTAACAACAATAAAGAAATCTATTGAGCACATGCTTACATTCTTGAATTCGGCCTTGTCCAGCTTGTTGCGTTCTATCAACGGCACCAGCTCCATTTCCAGATGATGCAGTATCGCCGTGGTCTCCTTTGAGAAGATTTTCGGATCCTCCGACTCTAGCAGCGGCAGAGCATCGATCATAAGCGAGGGCCAGAAGCTGTTTGAATATATGCAAAATTTTAATAACATTTTATCCAATAAAATGCGTTTTCGTAACCCCCGGTTTTGGTTGTTTAACTTTCGCCGGTTTAACTCTCGCTAGTCCAACTCTCGTTGATCTAACTCTCGCTGGTCCAACTCTCGCTGATCTAACTCTCGCTGATCTAACTCTCGCTGGTCCAACTCTCGCTGGTCCGAACACTCGCTGGCCGAACTCTCCCTGTCCGATCCCTGATAATTATAACGAATTATACTTACTAATCTGGTTTAACTCTCGCTAGTCCAACTCTCGCTGATCTAACTCTCGCTGGTCCAACTCTCGCTGATCTAACTCTCGCTGGTCCAACTCTCGCTGGTCCAACTTTTGCTGGTCCGAACACTCGATGGCCGAACTCTCCCTGTCCGATCCCTGATAATTATAAAAAATTCTACTTACTAATCTGGTGTTATCTTTGAAGCGAGCAGATTAACCAGCAACTCTGAGACGTGTAGAAAGTCGCGCTCACGATAGAGTTCGAAGAACTCGTAATATTTGACCAGAAATACCAAACGTGGCGAGATAAACATTGATGCACCCACGCTCTTAATAACATCCTGGCACAGCATCTCGCCCGTTTTGGAATAATGCTGCACATAGAGGTATAATTTAGTACAATAAACTTTAGGTGTATTAATCATGGGTTTACCTTTAGTATAAAGTCAGCTATGGCTGTGACCAGCAGCAAGTTATTGGAGCGTATTGCCCATTCCAGGGCACAACCATAGCGCTGATTGTTGTAGGCGCGCTTGGACATGATCTTGCAGATATCATGCTCCAAGTTGAGCAGACCTCGCTCCTTGGCAGCCGTGAGTATCTTGAAGGCGTGGCGATCGTTCTTGAGGGGAATGCGTGGGAGCAGCAGCTCAATAGCCGATCTGCCTTCCTGCTTGTTGGCGTCCAGGTAATCCAGACCGAGCTGCCAGAGATTATGACTGGTCATCAAGTAGCTGCCATACTCATAGATCATGGAGTTGCGCAAGGCGGGTAGATCGCTGAAAAGAAATAGGAATGCAGAGCATTAGACAAAGGCAAGGCAAAGGTTTTTAGATGGAGTGGGCACCGCTTTAGAGACACAGAGAGAGAAAGAGAGGGAGAGAGAGAGTGAGAGAGAGAGAGAGAGAGAGAGAGAGAGAACAATCGGCAGCAGGTTAGGCGAAGACCAACCCGAGCCGAATCGATGCTGGAACGGTCTTCTTGAGATTTGTCTGCATCGACACAGTGAGAGAGCTGATTTTTTGGAACCCCAACTCGAGTGGGACTACATTTCTGGAGCTCTGATTAATTACATGGTATACTACAGTTGGTTAAATACTACATTACAAATTACAACTTACACAGCATTCTGCTCGCAGAAGGTTTTGAGGTGACCCGTGTGATAGATCAGATCGATGAGGTGCGTGGAGAACCATTTGCTGTCCGCCAGACGCTGCGTATCGTAGAGGAACAGCTTCACGTCGTGCTGCATTAGCTGGGCGACCATGTGGCTCAGCTGGGACGACTGCGCATCGGGATGCAGTTGGGACCAGCGATTCAGCCACGTGCTGGACGCAAAGCGTAGCTCGGAAGGCTTGCAGGTGGGTCTAGTGTAGAGCAGATAACTGGGCAGAAACTCAAACCAATCCTCCGACTTGACCAGTTCGTCATCCCAGTGCTGTTTGCTGCCGGCAATGATGTGCATCATATGCTCCAGCTGCGGCTCGTCGGCGAACAGCTGCGAGGCCAACTTGCGCTCCAAGTCCGTATGCCAATATTCCCACTGGGAGCAGAACTTGGGCAGGGCGTAGCCGTCCTGGAAGGCTGGCATTGCCTGCAGTATGGCCTCGGCCTTCTGAAAGCTGACCTGATGGAATTTACGATTCTGTGCAAGTATCGCACGTATCACTTCCAATTGGCCGTGCAACGCCAGGCCAATTAGGGTCTCCCAGTAGGTGTCGCTGTCGCTGGCCTCCTCTGCCATTAGCAGCAGATCCGTTGCCTGATCCTCGGTGCTGGGATGATGAAAGCGTGACCATTCGATCAGCTGCGGCACAATCATCTGCATGTGCGGCTGCTGCATGTAAAGTATCTCGAACAGATTCCACAGACACTCGATGGCATAAAACGTGATGCCCGCATTCTCATAGATCAGCCTCTGCTCCTCATCCAGCTGCACCTCGGGCGCTCGCTTTGCCAGCTCGATTTTCTCCAGGCAATTGCGCAGTATGCTGCGATACGTCCGTGATATTTTCATATACTCCGGCATCAGCGTTGTGGGCGACGCATTCGACTCCAGTGCCAGGCTTTGCAAGGTGCCAAACGTCGCGTTTGTCTCCGACAGCAGACAACGCAGCAACGGATCGTTGAAGAGACTCTTCTCGCGTGTCATATAGATGACCACCGCATCCTCGCCAGCAGCGTCGCCGGGCGCATCCCGGGAATCCCATTTAATGGGCCGATAAGCCGCCAGCGCTATTTTTTGACCTCCTGGCACAAAGGAGCCGGTAAGCGTGTGTCCATAGCGCTGAGAGAGCTTGTCGTCCAGTCCCTGCAAGGCAATATGTTCGTAATAGCGTATTCTATTTAGTTTTGGTTTACTTACGAAATGGGGCACATCCTCTTCAGACATTTTACGCTATTTGTGTTGAAAACTTGGCATAAACAATAGCTCACGTTATTAGCGCCTTTTGTTGCAATGCAGAACGGCTATCGATTGGTATATCGATTAATGTGCTAATGCAGTGTTGCTAAACGCTGCAGCTAATTGGCAGCCGCTTTTTCAATTTACTTCTCACAGCTACAATTGGAATGGTATATTATATTTATTGCCAATTCACTTACCAAATAGGCATGGCTTATATACAAATCTTGGCATAAACAATTTAAAAGCAATACAGAACAGCTACCGATTAGTATATCGATAAATGTTCACGCCTTGACACACAGGGCTGCCAATTTATTTTCAAGCATAAAATAACTGTTTTTGCAGGGAAGAGCACAAAAAAAAAACAGTTAAATTTAGATTTATCCACCGCCAAGGGAATGACATGAAAAGCCAGAAGGATATTCTTAGTATACTATGGTCAAATATCAATCAGAATAATGCTGCTATTTGATGAAGAATTTTGTGTAATTCATGAAAATGCTGACAAAAAGCTTAAATATTTTTTTAAAAAGCAAAATTGCCGCTTGCCGCAGTTACACAATATTTCTAGCTAGATCTGGCGGCAAAGTGCGGATTTGGCAACAGTGGGCGCGGTAGCGTGCTCACTTGCGTATTGCTGTGAAAAAACGCACACAGCGTTGCCAATGCGCACAAAAAATAAGACTTTGCCGGCCCAATATAAAGCGCTTTAAATCGGGTGTCACATTACAGGCAAAATGGATCTGGAAGATATGTCTGCGATGCTGTCGCTGTTTGATCATAATATGCAGAAGCTGCACAACAATCTGATTGCTTATCAGCAGTACGTGCACAATGTGCACAAAACCCTCGCCGAAAACGCCTCACATGTTGGACGCGAGGACAGACGCCTGCTATGTTTACACGACAACACGCTAAGCGGAGTTCACGAAATAAACGAATACGTGATCAAGCTGAATCTGCGCATTAATCTCAACAGCTTTCAACGCGAGGCTCTGCCGCAGATCAGGCACAGAAATCACGATGGCATCGAGGTTGGCGATGTGGATCTCACTTCGGTTGAATCCCTTCAGCTGGAGCAGCAGGAAGAGCTCAAAGAAGCGCAGCAACTGCCACGTGCCTCAGTTGCTAGAAAATCGCAGTTGGCATCGATGGAATCTCTAAAGTTGGAGGACGTCCAAACGCTGCCCGACGAGAACTCTGCATTCTCAAATCAACGTGCCTCGCTGGAATCAAGTAAGTCGGAGCAGTTGGAGCCATTGGAGCATATTCAACAGTTGCCCATCGAGAACTCTTCAGCTGCTAGGAAATTGAATTTGCCATCGTTGGAATGTGAAAAGTTGGAGCAGCTGCAGCAACTTCTCATTGAGAACTCTGCAATCTTAAATCAACTTGCCTCAGACCCCGGTGAATCGAAGCAGAACTTGCTCATCGAGAACACGACGATCTTAAATCAACTTGCCTCAGCTACAAGGGAATTGGACTTGCCATCGATTGAATCCCTGAAGCTAGAGCTGTTGCAGAATGGCCAACAGTTGCAGCAGCACTCCGTCGAGAACGCATCATGCTTGAAGCAATATGACTCGGTGGAAGAATCACCGGACGAAAACCAACAGCATCCCGTTGAGAACTCTTCAGCTACGACTCAATTGGAGCTGCCATCGATGGAACCAGTAAATTTGGAGCAGTTGGAGCCGTTGGGACATAGCCAACAGTCGAACCAGCTGCGCGTCGAAGACTTTACAGCCTCAAACCCATTTAGCTCCGCTGTTGAGCATGCTGAGCATGCTGAATCCCAGCAGTTGCAGCCGCTAGTTGACCAGCCATTGCCAGCCGCAAGCTCCACTCCTAATCCACGTGCCGTCGTATTGCTGCCACCAAAGGGCGGCACGCCCATGAGCAGCGAGGAGGTCTACCGTAAGCTATTGCTAAACATTTGCGAATTTCCCATAGATGGCATCGTGGAGGCCACCATGATGCACTTGAATCTGGTGGATGGCTGCATCTTTGTGGCCAAATGGGCGTCAGCGTCGACGCCGCTGAAGAGGCTCATGAAATTTGAACTTCCCCTGAAGGCAATCAATCAATTTCCGGACTTTGGCGAGCTGTTTGCCATCTACGATGCCGAGATGCAGCTGATCCAGCGTGTGGTCCTCAATGCGCCCGCCATGGGCGGCGGTTACGATGCCTATTTAATAGATTATGGCGAGCTTATACATCTGTACGGAGATGAGGTTATTTATGACATACCAGAAGAGGTCAAGTGCCTGCCTGCCGAGGCGATTAGATGCCATGTGCGTAATCAGAGCATAGACTACATGCAACAATTCCTCTACAAGGAGGTGCAGCTGCGTGTGCTGCAGCACAACAACATCAATTTGGATGTGGAGCTGCTGACCAACGCCAGCCACAATGAGCAGCAGGAAAAGCAGATTATAGAAGCCGAGGACTCCAAGAAGTTGCCGGCGGAAGACAGCGACAATGGGCAGCTAAGCCTGGACGCAATAAAACCCGAGCAGGAATCCATGAAATTGACAGCTGAACAGTTGGAAATATTGGAGAACATTGAGCCCAGCACCAGCTGTGCGCTAAAGGCAGTTCTTGGCTTTAAGCCAACGGATGACGAGCGTATTTGTCGGCATTACGATCCCAAGACCGGAGCTTGCTTTAAAGGTAAGGTTTGATGATATTAAAATATAAAATATCGTCGAATGTGATGTAAAAAGGGTCTATTAAGGTAAAACATAGAAGGAGGCGTAGCATACCTCACAAAGTATATATATTCTTGATCAAGACGATGATGAGTCGATCTAGTCCGTCCGTCCTTGATCTCAGAAACTATAAGAACTGGAGACACCATATTCTGGATTGAAGTTCTCCTATTCAGTAATCTGTATGAGTTTGTTTTAGATTTTGGATAGCTCCCCCGCTTCCACCGCTACTGTAGCCACAGTTTTAAAGCTGATTTGTAATTCGGTAGGTAGCTAGCTTACGGCATTTTCTATTGTTTCGATCGGTTGAGAAACCGCGAAGATATGCCGCAGACAATTAAGCGCACTAGTCAGACGGTGTGCCATCCATACGCATGTAGCTTTATGTGTGCGCCTCTAATTGTGTTTGTAAGTAAAAATACATAAAATCAAGGGTCGGTTGCGTCCGACTGCTCTGCCCTGTCCGAATTTTTCTGTAAATATGTATGAACTAGTATTTGTGTATGAATTATATATATTATTGCTCTTTTCAGGCTCCGGTTGCCGGCTCTTGCATCAGCCGCTTGCCCCCAATGGCGCCACCAAGGACAAGGAGCTGACTGAGGCATTACCGGATTGCAGCTACGTGCCCGCCCCGCCCGCTCCCCTGGGCTGCATCGTGCGTGTGCTGGTTACCTATATCAAAAGTCCCACAGAGTTGTATGTGCAGTTTGTGGACACTCAATGTCCCATGGTTTGGCCCAAAAAGGATGTACCAGAGGCGGCACGCAAATTTGTAAAACTTCCCAAATTGCTGGACATTGTGCTGGCCCTGTACAACGATGGCTGCTATTATCGTGCCCAGATCATGGAGGAAATCGATGGTGTCTACAAGATCTTCTATGTCGACTATGGCAATACGGAGTTTGTTGGTCTCAAGTCGCTGGCCGAGTGCAGCGATGTTTACAGCCTAAAGCCGTACCGAGCTATTAGCTGTTTTATTGGCGCTGTCCGTTACAACTCCTCGATCTCCGAGCGCACCAGTCTCGAATGCATCGAGTTCCTTAAGAGCACCATTCTCAATATGGAGTTCGATGTGGTTCTGGCTGATCAACTGCCTGATGCCTACGTCATCAACTTTCAGGATAATCAAACGGACGTCTTCAAGCAGATGATCAAGCGTGGCTTCGTAGTGCCAAGTCCGGAAAACTTAGACGACAGCACAATTACCTGTTAAACCTAGCTCCATACCTTCTCACGTAAATATATTAGAATTAAGCTGTGTTAAACCCAAACATAGTCGCATAGATTTCAAACCAAAATATGACCAAAATTTAGACGATAGAACAATTTCCGCTTGAGCAAAGCTACAATATCTAACGTAATATGTAAGCAAAAAACATATATGTATATATAGTAATTGTATAATCAATTTTGTTTTGTAGACATCTATGTCTTTAGTTTACAGTAATCCATGAAGGATTTATTTTATGATTTAAAAGACACCTAAATAATTTTCTACCATTAAAAAATGGGTAAAAACTGGGTTAATAACTTTGTTATACGTTATACCCATTGAAAAATAATTGAAAATTGGTTTAATAACTTTAGCAAAAGGTTTAAGAAATCAAGAAACTCAAGAAATAATGTAATAAATAAGTTTCGGTACGTAATTATATAAATGTTTTCTAACAATAAATATTAACAATCCAAAGCCATAGATTAAAAACTCAAAAAAAACGTATCCAGTATCATTTGATTTAAAAGGAACAAGTTTCATGAGTTACACTCGTAATATTTTGAGAATATTTGAAAAAATGTCATAATCTATTTGTTGATATTCTTGTACCTATTTTGCCTTATTCTATGAAGGACTTTTCATTGATTACCATAATATTCCATTGTTATATATATACAAATGAATAACTTCAGTGTAAACAATATAATGTAATAAATCTCGATTTACAAGGTTCAAAAACTTAAGAACAATAGAATATTTTGATTTGTGCAACATAGAAAAACAACCGTATTTGTATAAAAAACCGGAGAAATCGATCTATACTTAATGGGGTCTATCAAGACCCCTATTGCCGATTTACTTTTTGCCAGAAGTTGTAATACCCCAAATTATTGTCATAAAATCTAAAAACTAAAACAATAAAATAATAATAGCACTAATTGCTCATAATGTGCAAAAGCAGAAAACTACACGGAGTTTTTAGTTCTTGCGTCCAGATCCCTGCACAGTGGGTGCTAATAGATTATGCCGCAACGATTAGAGAGGCAATAAATGACACCTGCCAAGGGTCACATGCGTGCATGGATAACATACATACATACATCAGGTCACATACTTACATACATACATTTATAAACATACGTATGTAGGTCTGTATGGGCGCAAATGACAACTGCGTGTGTGTGTGTGCTCTCCCTCTCTTTGCTTTGGTGTTGACAATTTAAATGTTTGAGCAAACGAACAATGTGAAAAGGGTAGGCGCGGGTCAGACCTCATTAGATAGATGTAGGGGGGAGCGGGGGACGGTCGTTGTGAAATGCAACAACTGCCGATGCAAATATTTTTACAGCAACTATTGGTGTTTTAACTTGTTGGTTAATCAAATATTTACGATTACAAACACTCTGGGAATATTGGAATATTGGAAAACATAGATTGGAAATCACTTTGGGAAATAATTGCATTTTATTATACAATTTATACTTATTATAATTCTGTGGAGATATCTCTCTCTCTCTTAGGCAAAGCCTGATCAAGAAACAGTGTTGTGGTTGTCTTGGAGTGGTACAGACGTATTATGGGTGCTTTCGCTGGCCGAACTCTCGCTGGCCAAACTTTCGATGACCGAACTCTTGCTGCTTAGCCCTAGCTGCTTAGCCCTTGCTGCCTAGCTCTTGCTTGCCTAACTCTCGCAGATGGTCGGACTATCGTTGGCCGAACTCTCTCAGGCCGAACTTTTGTTGGCCGAACTCTCGCTGTTCCTCATATGTGCATTAAAAACTGAATATGGTTTTTAAATCAATTTTAATATTGTATATCTTAAATCCTTTGAAAGTAGATCCTACTCCAATTTTGTTAAAGGGTTTTTTTTATCCTATGCGGCCACATAACTATAAAAAAATCTAGCGTTACATGGTGTTATTATTTGAGTATTAAACACAGGGTTAAGTGCCAAAAAGTGACATATGTATGTCCGGAAGAACTGAGCGCATAATGATGACCCTGAACCGCCCTATATTATTATACAATAATGTACATGTGCGTTTTTGTATTCTTTCTCTTCTTTTCAATAAGGATAATTTTGATGGTGGTGTGACCGTTTTGTTAACAATAAAACTATTTTTCTAACAAATGAAATAAAATAAACGAAACGGGATCGCTGAATTTGGCAATTGCCCATTTAAAAATTGTTTCCACGTCGGTTGTGCCTGGGGCGATCATTTTCAACCATATTGCTGTTGTCCATAAAGTCCGAATTGACCTTTTGCATATCGGCGATGCGCTGCCAAGTGGTGCAAAAATGACGCACGTTGCGGGCATTTGCCAGTTTGGCAATGGGTCCCAGTGTGCGATAACCGTTATGTATATAGCGTATGAATCCCTTGGCCGACAAATCCATTACGGCCGTCTTCACTTGGGCCTCCAAATCGCCGCAGGCAAAGGGTCTAAAAAGTCGAAAGCAATATGTAGTATAATAATATATCTCATTTGAGAACTTTATTGAAATCTTACTCCTTTTGCAGCATTTTGACGATGTGCGCCTCTTTGATGCCACTGCTGTATCTGGGATGATCTTGAAATAGACGCACCATGTCCATAATATATAATGGCAAGTGAATATGATAAGCATTGGCATGCATCACCAACGTAGTTGGCTCACATTCGCTGATGAGGCTGTCGTCGCACATTATTAATTCTTTAATTTACAATTACAGTTTGATAAAATGTATTTTTTATTTAAATAAATTTAATAACTCTAGGCTAAAATTGCTTTTGCACTAAAAAACTTGTAGTATTTCAGACATAGCACAGTTAACATTAGCAGTGCCTACTGCTTTATACGATATATTATATTCCCCCTTCCCATTAGTATATTGTTTGATCAAATCAACCCCTAGGCTTGGCGCTAATGTGGGCTAATTAAAGGTGTCATTAACGGTTTGTCCCATCGATGTTTTGCTTTTAGTTTGCTCTTCAATTATGAGCCATAGCAGTACAAATATTGTAACAATTACATGTTCAGTTTTTTTATTACCTGGTAATTTGTCTAATATATAAATAGAGTATACCCAAAACAGTGCCACCCAGTGCATTAGACACTGGCATGGGGCACATTTGGGAACATTGTCTCTGGGGTGTATTAGAAATGTATTGGATTGTTTTCATTTATGGGTCAATGCGTGTTTCCTTAATATAAGACCTTTTAGAAGTTGTGATAAGCTTCAATTCTAAACTATGCCTTTCAAATCAAAGTATACAATAGATCTTTAAAAATAATTCTAAACTTAAAATCAAAGTATTATAGATTTTTAAACAATTAATAAACTTGTTGCCTTTTAATTTTATTTTATTTACGGAATTTTGTACTGATTTTCCAATACAAAATAAGTTTTTCATATCGCATTCTATATATCTGCTCAGTCACGCAACCCTTTCCAACATTTTACAACTCTCGGTCCTCCAATATGTAACCAGGCCAGTCAAATGGTTAACTATGGTAAAACTTTTGCCAACAGATAATAAATTAGCGCATACATTATGAAATATTGTTAGGATGCCACCGTTTGCTGTCGCCGACTTCCGGTTATTAATTCCCCCCAACTGACAATTTAGTTCCCCGGAACAGGTGACATTTTCTCAAAGTGAACGGGTTGAAGAAGACACACGAATGACATATGGTAAACTACTTATATGAGGGTAAAATGTTACCAAAACAAAACGCGAAATATACATTTAGTTATTTCATTTAGTCATGCTTGTACAATAAAGTCTATGTCTATCACTGCTAAACTAAAAAGGTGTGATTTTAAGCTTTTAAAAAAATAAAACTTAATTCAATTTAAGAAACTTAATAATTACTCCAAAATATTCTCTACGAATTAAATTTCAATGGATTTAATTTAGGCAAGCATTTATTAACTAAAAGGTTTTATCCTTAAATTTCTTTGCATATAATAAATATAAATTTTAATGTTTATTTAAATTTAAAAATATTTTTTATTCTTGCATTTAATTTTTTTCTCTGTGTAGCCTTTTCTGATGACTTCATAACTTGGATTAGCTAAATTAAGGGCTGACTGCGCAATTTCTGAATTCTTGGCTATAACTATAGAAACTTCCGTTGAAACAAAATGTCTTGGTTAAGACCCTAATGTGTACTTCCTAATATCTTTATACTTGATGGTATAACTGATTGACTGACAGTCTTGACATGACTCGACATTTTTATATATGATAGTTAACGATAAAATTGCAGTTGCATTGAATCCAAAAGGAGTTACACAACAGGTACATATATCAATCATTGGCTCTGGTTAAATATAGACGTCTCTTTTTACAATTTATTTATGAATACGTAGTCAAAATAAAAATAGAGATTTTTTTTATTTAATGTCAATTGAGGATAGTCAGCAGAGAAAATAAAAATACAATTTAAAATATTATATTAGAAACTTGAATAAAAAGTAAAATATAAACTGGGAATAAAAAATAGTCAAATATTTTAAGTAATGTAGTCAATTTAATGGTTCTTAATACATATTATGGTACTGTTTGTTAAATACAGAAAACTTAATATCGATTTGTCTTTATTACTATTTACTATTCTGTCAAGAGCATTTATTATTCATGCCCATATCATTGGGAGAATATTACTGCCAGGAATTCCTAAGTGCCCGATTTCTAAACTCTTTATCTCTAGCTCTAACATATTGGCTAACCTGTAAGCCCCACTAAATGTCCACCCACACAATTCTCATTGGCTGTTGGCTAAAACTTTTCAGCCCTTCTGACAGGCCTGGCTGCATAATAGTTGGCCAACTCATATAACCATGTCTGGGTTCCGTGTCCATATCGGGCAACACCCCCTAGAGTGGATAAAACAGAAACCTGTGCATGTGGTCAACGGGATCTCTCTCCCGCCCTCCTTGGTGACAGTGGTTGTGGGAGGAGGGTGGGAGGGGGATTGGTGGTTGTCTGGCTAATCAAACTAACCAGTTATATGAAACCCTTATAACTGTGCAGCAAAATAAATGTCATTCAACATGGAAAAGTGTCATGTATTTGACGAATAATTACCGTCAACATTGCGTGATTGGTTGAATCAAAATAGCAGGAGGCGGCCTGTGGTGTTATGGCTTAGATTTCGCCTAACTACACTGAGAAAAATGTTTAATTTTACAGGGATCTAGCTGACAGTTTAATATATAACATGTATGGCTAAGAGAATTTATGAGTTTGTTAGAAATACATATATGTTTAAAAAGGTGTTATAAATAAATTAAACTTTTTAAGGTAAATAAAATTGGATTAAAATCATTTATGTTCAGTTTTTAATATTTTGTATTATACAACAAATATTTAAAGTTGTAGTAAGACAGGGCTGAGCTCATAATTCTGATTAAGAATATATTTATAATTTATAAACTATTAATAAACAATAAATAATATAATTATATATAGTGTATATATATATATAATATAGTGTATATGTAATACTAGAAATACCATTATTTTAATTTATAAGAATGTTATTTGCATTATTACATATGTTTTTCCAAGTGTAGTACATGGGGCACATTTGTGGGCGGCCGCTCGTCTGACAATAAAGCTGTAATTACCAGGCAGTCAGTCTACCTGGCTGAGGAATACAAGGAATACAAGTCGGAGCCCTAGACACAACGCGACACTCGGCGCGAACGGAGCTCAGAGGTTTTGATTGTCGTGCCGTCGCAAAGGCTAAAGATCGTGGAACCATCATGTACTCTCCGGTTAAGTCACCCATATTAGATGTGACCGAGACGCTATCGTTGAACAGCGATATGGAAATGGAGCTGGAGCCGAGCTGTAATAGCACGGGTTATACACAAGGCTATAATCTCCACCTGCCTGCCCTGCCCGGGCTTGCCTTGCCTAGCATTTTGGCATCCAAGTCGAGCGGTGCGCTTGGTGGATCGTCGCTACCCGCCTTCGAGTATATCGCACCACCGAATCATTCGCTACAGAGTCTGGAATTCCCGCTGATGGAACTCAATCGGGTCGGCATGTTTCCGGCGTTTCTGCATCGACGTGCCCGCGGCGAGAAACGACCCATTCCGGATGCCCAAAAGGATGCCAAATACTACGAGCGACGCAAGCGCAATAACGAAGCGGCCAAAAAATCCAGGGATGCACGCAAGATTCGGGAGGATCGCATCGCATTTCGTGCCGCCCTGCTCGAGCAGGAAAACTCCATTCTCCGTGCCCAGGTTCTGGCGTTACGGGACGAACTGCAGACGGTGCGTCAGCTCCTAGGGGCAACGACAAGTGGCATGTTGGGCGTGTCCCGACAACTTTAGAAATCCCTCTCAGTGTGTGAGTGGCTGTACATAAATATGCATGTGTGTGTTCAAGTGGAACTTTTTGAAAACTATTCTGTTTTATATTAATAAATTAAATATTACTATTACACTACAATTGCAACTTCTGCGTTTTATGAAGACTATAAATGGTAATTACTTGTGCGGAATTTTGTTCGGGCAATATTTTTGTTTTTTTTTATGAAATAAATTACAAATAAACTCGTTTAAAAACAAAATATTAAAACTTTTGTTCCCTTTTTAGACCGATAGTAGGATTTTAAGCAAACAAAATCTGTGAAAGCACGATTTTTATACCCTGTGCCCATTTGAAAAATAGGAAAAACAGGGTTAATAACTTTGTCAGAATGTATGTAACATGCAGAAGGAGGCGTGGCAGACCCCATAAACTATATATATTCTTAATCAGGATGACGAGCTGAGTCGATATAGCCCTGTCTGTCTGTCTGTCCGTCTGTCCGTCTGTGCGTCCGTCTGTCCGTCCGCCCGTCCGTATGAACGCTGAGATTTTGGAAACTACAAAAGCTAGAGCAGCCATCTTAAATCGGACTAATAT
>JAWNNJ010001142.1:0-14492 GCA_035045125.1 Hypselothyrea guttata | reverse complement strand
ATCTTAAGGCAACTTCTTAATTAGCAAATGTAGTGTCTGCTGTTGACGTTCTGCTTTGACAACTTTCGTTGCGGCCCTCGTTCAACGCGTTCCCATTGTGTGTGTAGTCGTTAGTAAAGTATCTATGTACAAGGCCGCGCGATTCTCATAATGATAAACAGAAATGAATATATATACATATAGTGATAATATAATCGTATAAACCTATATCTTATAGTATACGTACTCCATTGTGCTCTGTGCGTTGTTTGTTTAGTCCTCTGCATAAAGCTGTATGTAGTTTATCTAGCCCATGTGGCTTAGAGTCCTCTTAAGTTATGCCTAATTTGTTAAGTTCGGTTTAAGCACTTATCATTTGCCTTGATCAAAGTGAAACAGTTGATAAACTAAACGCGTTAGATGCCAATTCCATTTGCGAAATTTGTTAAAATACTTTTAGTTTTCCACGAGTTGCATTGTAGTCAGAAGCAGCAAAGAAAGCAACAGCATTGTTGCAACTTACGATAATTGATAAAAAGCAGACAAAGAGGCACAAATAAATTAAAAGTAAAACCTTTACAGACAAATTACAATTGCAGTGTATTGGCAAAGTGCAAAATACATAATAAATTACACTTTCAACGAGCATGGTTTATTTTCGAATTACTCAATTTGTATTCTCGATGATCAAAGATCTGGACAGATTACGGGCACAGGCCAGGCGCATTAAATCCAGTATTTCCTCAACACTCTCCACGCGATAATCGCGGAAAACGATCTTCGTTTGCTAAATAAATAAATTAATTATTAACAACAATAAAGAAATCTATTGAGCACATGCTTACATTCTTGAATTCGGCCTTGTCCAGCTTGTTGCGTTCTATCAACGGCACCAGCTCCATTTCCAGATGATGCAGTATCGCCGTGGTCTCCTTGGAGAAGATTTTCGGATCCTCCGACTCCAGCAGTGGCAGAGCATCGATCATAAGCGAGGGCCAGAAGCTGTTTGAATATATGCAAAATTTTAATAACATTTTATGCCATAAAATGCGTCTTCGTAACCCCGGTGGTTTAATTAATGTTAAACTCTCGCAGCCTAACTCTCGCTGGTTCAAACTTTACTCGTTCAACTTTTGGAAGTCTAACTCTCGCTGGTCCAACTCTTGCTAGCCCAACTTTCGCTGGTGTAACTCTCGCTAGTCCAACTCTCGCTAGCCCAACTTTCGCTGGTGTAACTCTCGCTGATCTAACTCTCGCTGATCTAACTCTAGCTGGTCCAACTCTCGCTGGTCCAACTCTCGCTGGTCCAACTCTCGCTGGTCCAACTCCCGCTGACCCAATTCTTGGTGGCCGAACATTTGCAGATAGAGCGCTCGCTGGCCGAACTCTCCCAGTTCGAACACTCGCTGGCCGAACTCTCCCTGTCCGATCCCTGATAATTATAAAAAATTCTACTTACTAATCTGGTGTTATCTTTGAAGCGAGCAGATTAACCAGCAACTCTGAGACGTGTAGAAAGTCGCGCTCACGATAGAGTTCGAAGAACTCGTAATATTTGACCAGAAACACCAAACGTGGCGAGATAAACATTGATGCACCCACGCTCTTAATAACATCCTGGCACAGCATCTCTCCCGTTTTGGAATAGTGCTGCACATAGAGGTATAATTTAGTACAATAAACTTTAGGTGTATTAATCATGGGTTTACCTTTAGTATAAAGTCAGCTATGGCTGTGACCAGCAGCAAGTTATTGGAGCGTATTGCCCATTCCAGGGCACAACCATAGCGCTGATTGTTGTAGGCGCGCTTGGACATGATCTTGCAGATATCATGCTCCAAGTTGAGCAGACCCCGCTCCTTGGCAGCCGTGAGTATCTTGAAGGCGTGGCGATCGTTCTTGAGGGGAATGCGTGGGAGCAGCAGCTCAATGGCCGATCTGCCTTCCTGCTTGTTGGCGTCCAGGTAATCCAGACCGAGCTGCCAGAGATTATGACTGGTCATCAAGTAGCTGCCATACTCATAGATCATGGAGTTGCGCAAGGCGGGTAGATCGCTGAAAAGAAATAGGAATGCAGAGCATTAGACAAAGGCAAGCCAAAGGTTTTTAGATGGAGTGGGCACCGCTTTAGAGACACATCGATTGCATCGACACAGTGAGAGAGCTGATTTTTTGGAACCTCAATTCGAGTGGGACTACATTTTTGGAACTCTGATTAATTACAGGGAATACTACAGTTGGTTAAATCTTAAATTACAAATTACAACTTACACAGCATTCTGCTCGCAGAAGGTTTTGAGGTGACCCGTGTGATAGATCAGATCGATGAGGTGCGTGGAGAACCATTTGCTGTCCGCCAGACGCTGCGTATCGTAGAGGAACAGCTTCACGTCGTGCTGCATTAGCTGGGCGACCATGTGGCTCAGCTGGGACGACTGCGCATCGGGATGCAGTTGGGACCAGCGATTCAGCCACGTGCTGGACGCAAAGCGTAGCTCGGAAGGCTTGCAGGTGGGTCTAGTGTAGAGCAGATAACTGGGCAGAAACTCAAACCAATCCTCCGACTTGACCAGTTCGTCATCCCAGTGCTGTTTGCTGCCGGCAATGATGTGCATCATGTGCTCCAGCTGCGGCTCGTCGGCGAACAGCTGCGAGGCCAACTTGCGCTCCAAGTCAGTATGCCAATATTCCCACTGGGAGCAGAACTTGGGCAGGGCGTAGCCGTCCTGGAAGGCGGGCATTGCCTGCAGTATGGCCTCGGCCTTCTGAAAGCTGACCTGATGGAATTTACGATTCTGTGCAAGTATCGCACGTATCACTTCCAATTGGCCGTGCAACGCCAGGCCAATTAGGGTCTCCCAGTAGGTGTCGCTGTCGCTGGCCTCCTCTGCCATTAGCAGCAGATCCGTTGCCTGATCCTCGGTGCTGGGATGATGAAAGCGTGACCATTCGATCAGCTGCGGCACAATCATCTGCATGTGCGGCTGCTGCATGTAAAGTATCTCGAACAGATTCCACAGACACTCGATGGCATAAAACGTGATGCCCGCTTCCTCATAGATCAGCCTCTGCTCCTCATCCAGCTGCACCTCGGGCGCTCGTTTCGCCAGCTCGATTTTCTCCAGGCAATTGCGCAGTATGCTGCGATACGTCCGTGATATTTTCATATACTCCGGCATCAGCGTTGTGGACGACGCATTCGACTCCAGTGCCAGGCTTTGCAAGGTGCCAAACGTCGCGTTTGTCTCCGACAGCAGACAACGCAGCAACGGATCGTTGAAGAGACTCTTCTCGCGTGTCATATAGATGACCACCGCATCCTCGCCAGCAGCGTCGCCGGGCGCATCCCGGGAATCCCATTTAATGGGCCGATAAGCCGCCAGCGCTATTTTTTGGCCTCCTGGCACAAAGGAGCCGGTAAGCGTGTGTCCATAGCGCTGAGAGAGCTTATCGTCCAGTCCCTGCAAGGCAACATGTTCGTAATATCGTATTCTCTCTAGTCTTGGTTTACTTACGAAATGGGGCACATCCTCTTCAGACATTTTACGCTATTTGTGTTGAAAACTTGGCATAAACAATAGCTCACGTTATTAGCGCCTTTTGTTGCAATGCAGAGCGGCTATCGATTGATATATCGATTAATGTGCTAATGCAGTGTTGCTAAACGCTACAGCTAGTTGGCAGCCGCTTTTTCAATTTAGGGTGATGTCACAGTGAGAGCGAGAAGCGAAGCGAAGCGAGAAGCGAGGCCAAGCGACAAGCGAGCGAAGCGAGAGTATGACACAGTGAGAGCGATGCGAGAAGCGGCGCGGTCTTTTTAAATATTGAAGTGAAGGTGATGAATTCGGACGACGACTAACTTTAACCCGCTTAACTGCAATAGGAGTGAAAAAGGAGCATTTAATAATTTATATCATGCCTTACGAAATCCCCCAGAACATTTTAATTAATTTATTTTAATTAATAATAGCATTGCGGTTAGTTTTTAATATGTTAATTTCTTATATATTTTTGTATATATTATTGATTAATATATCATGGTATTTATGGATTTAGGATCGGTCTAGGAAGTATAATCAATTAAAAAATCATAAGATATTTTATGTATTTCCATTCTGCATAATAATTTCTGAGCTGATTTGAAAATAAACGGCAATTAGTGCGCACAGTACGCAACAATGCTCTCTCAAAACGCACGCTCCGAGTGCGTTGAGCGATAAAGCAGTTTCGAAATCGCTCTCTCGCGTTGACTCGCAACTCGCTTCGCTCTCACTGTGACATCTTTCGAGCGATTTCATACGAAAGAGGTAGCACTGGTTTATCGCCTCTCGCTTCGCTTCGCTTCTCGCTCTCACTGTGACATCACCCTTACTTCTCACAGCTACAATTGGAATGGTATATTATATTTATTGCCAATTCACTTACCAAATAGGCATGGCTTATATACAAATCTTGGCATAAACAATTTAAAAGCAATACAGAACAGCTACCGATTAGTATATCGATAAATGTTCACGCCTTGACACACAGGGCTGCCAATTTATTTTCAAGCACAAAAAAACAGTTAAATTTAGATTTATTCACCGCCTAGGGAATGACATGAAAAGCCAGAAGGATATTCTTAGTATACTATGGTCAAATATCGATCAGAATAATGCTGCTATTTGATGAAGAATTTTGTGAAATTTAAGAAAATGCTGACAAAAAGCTTAAATATTTTTTAAAAAAGCAAAATTGCCGCTTGCCGCCGTTACACAATATTTCTAGCTAGATCTGGCGGCAAAGTGCGGATTTGGCAACAGTGGGCGCGGTAACGTGTTCACTTGCGTATTGCTGTGAAAAAACGCACACAGCGTTGCCAATGCGCACAAAAAATAAGACTTTACCGGCCCAATATAAAGCGCTTTAAATCGGGTGTCACATTACAGGCAAAATGGATCTGGAAGATATGTCTGCGATGCTGTCGCTGTTTGATCATAATATGCAGAAGCTGCACAACAATCTGATTGCTTATCAGCAGTACGTGCACAATGTGCACAAAACCCTCGCCGAAAACGCCTCACATGTTGGACGCGACGACAGACGCCTGATATGTTTACACGACAACACGCTGAGCGGAGTTCACGAAATAAACGAATACGTGATCAAGCTGAATCTGCGCATTAATCTCAACAGCTTCCAACGCGAGGCTCTGCCGCAGATCAGGCACAGAAATCATGATGGCATCGAGGTTGGCGATGTGGATCTCACTTCGGTTGAATCCCTTCAGCTGGAGCAGCAGGAAGAGCTCAAAGAAGCGCAGCAACTGCCACGTGCCTCAGTTGCTAGAAAATCGCAGTTGGCATCGATGGAATCTCTGAAGTTGGAGGACGTCCAAACGCTGCCCGACGAGAACTCTGCATTCTCAAATCAACGTGCCTCGCTGGAATCAAGTAAGTTGGAGCACTTGGAGCCATTGGAGCATATTCAACAGTTGCCCATCAAGAACTCTTCAGCTGCTAGGGAATTGAGTTTGCTGTCGTTGGAAGGCAAGAAGTTGGAGCAGCTGCAGCAACTTCTCATTGAGAACTCTGCAATCTTAAATCAACTTGCCTCAGACCCCAGTGAATCAAAGCAGAACTTGCTCATAGAGAACACAGCAATCTTAAATAACCTTGCCTCAGCTACAAGGGAATTGGACTTGCCATCGATTGAATCCCTGAAGCTAGAGCTGTTGCAGAGTGGCCAACAGTTGCAGCAGCTCTCCGTCGAGAACGCATCATGCTTGAAGCAATGTGACTCGGTGGAAGAATCACTGAAGTTGGAGCAACCGGACGAAAACCAACAGCATCCCGTTGAGAACTCTTCAGCTACGACTCAATTGGAGCTGTCATCGATGGCATCAGTAAATTTGCAGCAGTTGGAGCCGTTGGGACATAGCCAACAGTCGAACCAGCTGCGCGTCGAAGACTTTACATCCTCAAACCCATTTAGCTCCGCTGTTGAGCATGCTGAGCATGCTGAATCCCAGCAGTTGCAACCGCTAGATGACCAGCCATTGCCAGTCGGAAGCTCCACTCCTAATCCACGTGCCGTCGTGTTGCTGCCACCAAAGGGCGGCACGCCCATGAGCAGCGAGGAGGTCTACCGTAAGCTATTGCTAAACATTTGCGAATTTCCCATAGATGGCATCGTGGAGGCCACCATGATGCACTTGAATCTGGTGGATGGCTGCATCTTTGTGGCCAAATGGGCGTCAGCGTCGACGCCGCTGAAGAGGCTCATGAAATTTGAACTTCCCCTGAAGGCAATCAATCAATTTCCGGACTTTGGCGAGCTGTTTGCCATCTACGATGCCGAGATGCAGCTGATCCAGCGTGTGGTCCTCAATGCGCCCGCCATGGGCGGCGGTTACGATGCCTATTTAATAGATTATGGCGAGCTTATACATCTGTATGGAGATGAGGTTATTTATGACATACCAGAAGAGGTCAAGTGCCTGCCTGCCGAGGCGATTAGATGCCATGTGCGTAATCAGAGCATTGACTACATGCAACAATTCCTCTACAAGGAGGTGCAGCTGCGTGTGCTGCAGCACAATAACATCAATTTGGATGTGGAGCTGCTGACCAACGCCAGCCACAATGAGCAGCAGGAAAAGCAGATTATAGAAGCCGAGGAGTCCAAGAAGTTGCCAACGGAAGACGGCAACAATGGGCAGCTAAACCTGGAGGCAATAAAACCCGAGCAGGAATCCATGAAATTGACAGCTGAACAGTTGGAAATATTGGAGAACCTTGAGCCCAGCACCAGCTGTGCGCTAAAGGCAGTTCTTGGCTTTAAGCCAACGGATGACGAGCGTATTTGTCGGCATTACGATCCCAAGACCGGAGCTTGCTTTAAAGGTAGGGTTTGATGATACTAAAATATAATATATCGTCGAATGTGATGTAAAAAGGGTGTATTAAGGTAAAACATAGAAGGAGGCGTAGCATACCCCACAAAGTGTATATATTCTTGATCAAGACGATGATGAGTCGATCTAGTCCGTCCGTCCTTGATCTCAGAAACTATTAGAGCTGGAGACACCATATTCTGGATTGAAGTTCTCCTATTCAGTAATCTGTATGAGTTTGTTTTAGATTTTGGATACCTCCCCCGCTTCCACCGCTACTGTAGTCATAGTTTTAAAGCTGATTTGTAATTCGGTAGGTAGCTAGCTTATGGTATTTTCTATTGTTTCGATCGGTTGAGAAACCGCGAAGATATACCGCAGACAATTAACCGCACTAGTCAGAGGGTGTAGCTTTATGCGTGTGCCTCTAATTGTGTTTGTAAGTAAAATACATAAAATCGAGGGTCGGTTGCGTCCGACTATAACCTCCGTCCGACTGCTCTGCCCTATCCGAATTTTTCTGTAAATATGTATGAATTAGTATTTGTGTATGAATTATATTTATTATTGCTCTTTTCAGGCTCCGGTTGCCGGCTCTTGCATCAGCCGCTTGCCCCCAATGGCGCCACCAAGGACAAGGAGCTGACTGAGGCATTGCCGGATTGCAGCTACGTGCCCGCCCCGCCCGCTCCCCTGGGCTGCATCGTGCGTGTGCTGGTTACCTATATCAAAAGTCCCACAGAGTTGTATGTGCAGTTTGTGGACACTCAATGTCCCATGGTTTGGCCTAAAAAGGATGTGCCAGAGGCGGCACGCAAATTTGTAAAACTTCCCAAATTGCTGGACATTGTGCTGGCCCTGTACAACGATGGCTGCTATTATCGTGCCCAGATCATGGAGGAAATCGATGGTGTCTACAAGATCTTCTATGTCGACTATGGCAACACGGAGTTTGTTGGTCTCAAGTCGCTGGCCGAGTGCAGCGATGTTTACAGCCTAAAGCCGTACCGAGCTATTAGCTGTTTTATTGGCGCTGTCCGTTACAACTCCTCGATCTCCGAGCGCACCAGTCTCGAATGCATCGAGTTCCTTAAGAGCACCATTCTCAATATGGAGTTCGATGTGGTTCTGGCTGATCAACTGCCTGATGCCTACGTCATCAACTTTCAGGATAATCAAACGGACGTCTTCAAGCAGATGATCAAGCGTGGCTTCGTAGTGCCAAGTCCGGAAAACTTAGATGACAGCACAATTACCTGTTAAACTTATCTCCATACCTTCTCACGTAAATATATTAGAATTAAGCTGTGTTAAACCCAAACATAGTCGCATAGATTTCAAACCAAAATATGACCAAAATTTAGACGATAGAACAATTTCCGCTTGAGCAAAGCTACAATATCTGACGTAATATGTAAGCAAAAAACATATATGTATATATAGTAATTGTATAATCAATTTTGTTTTGTAGACATCTCTGTCTTTAGTATACAGTAATCCATGAAGGATTTATTTTATGATTTCAAAGACACCTAAATAATTTTCTACCATTAAAAAATGGGTAAAAACTGGGTTAATAACTTTGTTATACGTTATACCCATTGAAAAATAATTGAAAATTGGTTTAATAACTTTAGCAAAAGGTTTAAGAAATCAAGAAACTCAAGAAATAATGTAATAAATAAGTTTCGGTACGTAATTATATATATGTTTTCTAACAATAAATATTAACAATCCAAAGCCATAGATTAAAAACTTAATTTAAAAGGAACAAGTTTCATGAGTTACACTCGTAATATTTTGAGAATATTTGAAAAAATGTAATAATCTATTTGTTGATATTCTTGTACCTATTTTGCCTTATTCTATGAAGGACTTTTCATTGATTACTATAATATTCCATTGTTATATATATACAAATGAATAACTTCAATGTAAACAATATATTGTAATAAATCTCGATTTACAAGGTTCAAAAACTTAAGAACAATAGAATATTTTGATTTGTGCAACATAGAAAAACAACCGTATTTGTATAAAAAACCGGAGAAATCGATCTATACTTAATGGGGTCTGTCAGGACCCCTATTGCCGATTTACTTTTTGCCAGAAGTTGTAATACCCCAAATTATTGTCATAAAATCTAAAAACTAAAACAATAAAATAATAATAGCACTAATTGCTCATAATGTGCAAAAGCAGAAAACTACACGGAGTTTTTAGTTCTTGCGTCCAGATCCCTGCACAGTGGGTGCTAATAGATTATGCCGCAACGATTAGAGAGGCAATAAATGACACCTGCCAAGGGTCACATGCGTGCATGGATAACATACATACATACATCAGGTCACATACTTACATACATACATTTATAAACATACGTATGTAGGTCTGTATGGGCACAAATGACAACTGCGTGTGTGTGTGTGCTCTCTCCCTCTCTTCGCTTTGGTGTTGACAATTTAAATGTTTGAGCAAACGAACAATGTGAAAAGGGTAGGCGCGGGTCAGACCTCATTAGATAGATGTAGGGGGGAGCGGGGGACGGTCGTTGTGAAATGCAACAACTGCCAATGCAAATATTTTTACAGCAACTATTGGTGTTTTAACTTGTTGGTTAATCAAATATTTACGATTACAAACACTCTGGGAATATTGGAAGTAAGAATTGGAATATTGGAAAACATAGATTGGAAATCACTTTTGGAAATAATGGCATTTTATTATACAATTTATACTTATTGGAGATCTCTCTCGCTCTCTCTCTCTCTCTCTCTCTCTTAGGCAAAGTCTGATCAAGAAACAGTGTTGTGGTTGTCTTTGAGTCGTACAGACGTATCATGGGTGCTTTCGCTGGCCGAACTCTCGCTGGCCAAACTCTCGATGACCGAACTCTTGCTGCTTAGCCCTTGCTGCCTAGCTCTTGCTTGCCTAACTCTCGCAGATGGTCGGACTATAGTTGGCCGAACTCTCTCACGCCAAACTTTTGTTGGCCCAACTCTCGCTGTTCCTCATATGTGCATTAACAACTGAATATGGTTTTTAAATCAATTTTAGTATTGTATAGTTCAAATCCTTTAAAAGTAGGCACCACTCCAATTTTGTTAAAGGGTTTTTTTTATCCTATGAGGCCACATAACTATAAAAAAGTCTAGCGTTACATGGTGTTATTATTTGAGTATTAAACACAGGGTTAAGTTTCAAAAGGTGACATATGTATGTCCGGAAGAACTGAGCGCATAATGATGATGACCCTGAACCGCCCTATACTATTATACAATAATATATGTACATTTGCCTTTTTGTATTCTTTCTCTTCTTTTCAATAAGGATAATTTTGATGGTGGTGTGACCGTTTTGTTAACAATAAAACTATTTTTCTAACAAATGAAATAAAATAAACGAAACGGGATCGCTGAATTTGGCAATTTCCCCATTTAAAAATTGTTTCCACGTCGGTTGTGCCTGGGGCGATCATTTTCAACCATATTGCTGTTGTCCATAAAGTCCGAATTGACCTTTTGCATATCGGCGATGCGCTGCCAAGTGGTGCAAAAATGACGCACGTTGCGGGCATTTGCCAGTTTGGCAATGGGTCCCAGTGTGCGATAACCGTTATGTATATAGCGTATGAATCCCTTGGCCGACAAATCCATTACGGCCGTCTTCACTTGGGCCTCCAAATCGCCGCAGGCAAAGGGTCTAAAAAGTCGAAAGCAATATGTGGTATAATAATATATCTCATTTGAGAACTTTATTGAAATCTTACTCCTTTTGCAGCATTTTGACGATGTGGGCCTCTTTGATGCCACTACTGTATCTGGGATGATCTTGAAATAGACGCACCATGTCCATAATATATAATGGCAAGTGAATATGATAAGCATTGGCATGCATCACCAACGTAGTTGGCTCACATTCGCTGATAGGGCTGTCGTCGCACATTATTAATTCTTTAATTTACAATTACAGTTTGATAAAATGTTTTTTTTTTTTTATTTAAATAATATATAACTCTAGGCTAAAATTGCTTTTGCACTAAAAAACTTGTAGTATTTCAGACATAGCACAGTTAACATTAGCAGTGCCTACTGCTTTATACGATAAATTATATTCCCCCTTCCCATTAGTATATTGTTTGATCAAATCAACCCCTAGGATGGCGCTAATGTGGGCTAATTAAAGGTGTCATTAACGGTTTGTCCCATCGATGTTTTGCTTTTAGTTTGCTCTTCAATTATGAGCCATAGCAGTACAAATATTGTAACAATTACATGTTCAGTTTTTTATTACCTGGTAATTTGTCTAATATATAAATAGAGTATACCCAAAACAGTGCCTCCCAGTGCATTAGACACTGGCATGGGGCACATTTGGGAACATTGTCTCTGGGGTGTATTAGAAATGTTTTGGATTGTTTTCATTTGTGGGTCAGTGCGAGTTTCCGAAATAAAATCTTTTAGAGGTTGTGATAAGCTTCAATTCTGAACTATGCCTTTCAAATCAAAGTATACAATAGATCTTTAAAAATAATTCGAAACTTAAAATCAAAGTATTATAGATTTTTAAACAATTAATAAACTTGTTGCCTTTTAATTTTATTTTATTTACGGAATTTTGTACTGATTTTCCAATACAAAATAAGTTTTTCATATCGCATTCTATATATCTGCTCAGTCACGCAACCCTTTCCAACATTTTACAACTCTCGGTCCTCCAATATGTAACCAGGCCAGTCAAATGGTTAACTATGGTAAAACTTTTGCCAACAGATAATAAATTAGCGCATACATTATGAAATATTGTTAGGATGCCACCGTTTTCTGTCGCCGACTTCCGGTTATTAATTCCCCCCAGCTGACAATTTAGTTCCCCGGAACAGGTGACATTTTCTCAAAGTGAACGGGTTGAAGAAGACACACGAATGACATATGGTAAACTACTTATATGAGGGTAAAATGTTACCAAAACAAAACGCGAAATATACATTTAGTTATTTCATTTAGTCATGCTTGTACAATAAAGTCTATGTTTATCACTGCTAAACTAAAAAGGTGTGATTTCAAGCTTTTAAAAAAATAAAACTTAATTCAATTTAAGAAATTTAATAATTACTTCAAAATATTCTCTACGAATTAAATTTCAATGAATTTAATTTACGCAAGCATTTATTAACTAAAAGGTTTTATCCTTAAATTTCTTTGCATATAATAAATATAAATTTTAATGTTTATTTAAATTTAAAAATATTTTTTATTCTTGCATTTAATTTTTTTCTGTGTAGCCTTTTCTGATGACTTCATAACTTGGATTAGCTAAATTAAGGGCTGACTGCGCAATTTCTGAATTCTTGGCTATAACTATAGAAACTTCCGTTGAAACAAAATGTCTTGGTTAAGACCCTAATGTGTACTTCCCAATATCTTTATACTTGATGGTATAACTGATTGACTGACAGTCTTGACATGACTCGACATTTTTATAATATGGTAGTTAACGATAAAATTGCAGTTGCATTGAATCCAAAAGGAGTTACACAACAGGTATATCAATCATTGGCTCTGGTTAAATATAGACGTCTCTTTTTACAATTTATTTATGAATACGTAGTCAAAATAAAAATAGAGATTTTTTTGATTTAATGTCAATTGAGGATAGTCAGCAGAGAAAATAAAAATACAATTTAAAATATTATATTAGAAACTTGAATAAAAAGTAAAATATAAACTGGGAATAAAAAATAGACAAATATTTTAAGTAATGTAGTCAATTTAATGGTTCTTAATACATATTATGGTACTGTTTGTTAAATACAGAAAACTTAATATCGATTTGTCTTTATTACTATTTACTATTCTGTCAAGAGCATTTATTATTCATGCCCATATCATTGGGAGAATATTACTGCCAGGAATTCCTAAGTGCCCGATTTCTAAACTCTTTATCTCTAGCTCTAACATATTGGCTAACCTGTAAGCCCCACTAAATGTCCACCCACACAATTCTCATTGGCTGTTGGCTAAAACTTTTCAGCCCTTCTGACAGGCCTGGCTGCATAATAGTTGGCCAACTCATATAACCATGTCTGGGTTCCGTGTCCATATCGGGCAACACCCCCTTGAGTGGATAAAACAGAAACCTGTGCATGTGGTCAACGGGATCTCTCTCCCGCCCTCCTTGGTGACAGTGGTTGTGGGAGGAGGGTGGGAGGGGGATTGGTGGTTGTCTGGCTAATCAAACTAACCAGTTATATGAAACCCTTATAACTGTGCAGCAAAATAAATGTCATTCAACATGGAAAAGTGTCATGTATTTGACGAATAATTACCGTCAACATTGCGTGATTGGTTGAATCAAAATAGCAGGAGGCGGCCTGTGGTGTTATGGCTTAGATTTTGCCTGACTACACTGTGAAAAATGTTTCATTTTACTGGGATTTAGCTGACAGTTTAATATATAACATGTATGGCTAAGAGAAGTTATGAGTTTATTAGAAATACATATATGTTTAAAAAGATGTTATAAATAAATTAAACTTTTTAAGGTAAATAAAATTGGATTAAATCATTTATGTTCAGTTTTTAATATTTTGTATTATACAACAAATATTTAAAGTTGTAGTAAGACAGGGCTGAGCTCATAATTCTGATTAAGAATATATTTATAATTTATAAATTATTAATAAACAATAAATAGTATAATTATATATAGTGTATATATATATATATATATATATATATATAATATAGTGTATATGTAATACTAGAAATACCATTATTTTAATTTATAAGAATGTTATTTGCATTATTACATATGTTTTTCCAAGTGTAGTACATGGGGCACATTTGTGGGCGGCCGCTCGTCTGACAATAAAGCTGTAATTACCAGGCAGTCAGTCTACCTGGCTGAGGAATACAAGGAATACAAGTCGGAGCCCTAGACACAACGCGACACTCGGCGCGAACGGAGCTCAGAGGTTTTGATTGTCGTGCCGTCGCAAAGGCTAAAGATCGTGGAACCATCATGTACTCTCCAGTTAAGTCACCCATATTAGATGTGACCGAGACGCTATCGTTGAACAGCGATATGGAAATGGAGCTGGAGCCGAGCTGTAATAGCACGGGTTATACACAAGGCTATAATCTCCACCTGCCTGCCCTGCCCGGGCTTGCCTTGCCTAGCATTTTGGCATCCAAGTCGAGCGGTGCGCTGGGTGGATCGTCGCTACCCGCCTTCGAGTATATCGCACCACCGAATCATTCGCTACAGAGTCTGGAATTCCCGCTGATGGAACTCAATCGGGTCGGTATGTTTCCGGCGTTTCTGCATCGACGTGCCCGCGGCGAGAAGCGTCCCATTCCGGATGCCCAAAAGGATGCCAAATACTACGAGCGACGCAAGCGCAATAACGAAGCGGCCAAAAAATCCAGGGATGCACGCAAGATTCGGGAGGATCGCATCGCATTTCGTGCCGCCCTGCTCGAGCAGGAAAACTCCATTCTCCGTGCCCAGGTTCTGGCGTTACGGGACGAACTGCAGACGGTGCGTCAGCTCCTAGGGGCAACGACAAGTGGCATGTTGGGCGTGTCCCGACAACTTTAGAAATCCCTCTCAGTGTGTGAGTGGCTGTACATAAATA